>PVLD010002962.1:0-97190 GCA_004027595.1 Dinomys branickii
CAGCCCGTTCTCACTGTTTTAGTTCAGGGTATGAACTGAGTTTAAAGATTAGTTCTAGAATAGAGTTGGAGGATTTTCTCGGGTCTGCTGTATAGAGTATGTTGTTTTTCAGACTCCCGGTCTTCTGCTTTTCACCTAATTTGTTGCTATGGGTTCATGCAAGGTTCATATGTGCAAGCTGTAGGGAGACTCTCTTGGTGCTCACATTAATAGTTTGGGGTGAGTCCTGAAGACTGTGGATTCGTCCCATTGTTGCCAGGAACAGGTGGTGCTTGCTCAAGCCGCCAAGACTCAAGGTGCTCCCAGAGAGAGTTCAGGGTGGGAGCTGAGTCCTGGCCAACCCAGCTCGTGCTTTCTGCCTGATGTTGGAGTGAAAAGGGTGTGGAGCCACGCAATCACCTCCATCTGCATCTCCCTCCCGTTGCAGTGCTGGAGCCCCCGTCCGCTCCTCGGCCATATCCATAGGAGCCACTGCGGCTCACTGCCGAGGTTCCTCACTGCTCTCTACCGGTAGCAGCTCACCCAGCGGAGAGGCAGGGGGTCACCACCTCGAGGCAGGTGCAGAGCCAGGCATGGTGGGCTGTGTACTAGTTGCACTGATTCTCTCCAGGCGCTGATTAGGAAGGTTGCCGCAGGGTGGGGACTCTGCCCCAGTGGCTGTCGCAATCTCTCATTCTCACACTGGGTCCGACAACTGCTACTGACCGCCATTGCCTCCTTTCCTGGCTGTGCCCTCCTCTCTCCAGCCCTGGACCAGCTCTCGGAACTCCGCTTCCCCCTGGCCGAGTCGGGAGGCTTCCGTGAGCGTGGGTCTCCAAAGCTGAAGCTGCGAACACCAGAACGAGGGCGTGGGCCAAGGGTGTGTTTGGAGCGGTGACTTCCTCCTTCTCCTCTCCCTCCAACTGTGCCATGGCAGATCTCTGATTCTTTCCTCCAGAAGAGGTTTTGCTTAGTCTTCAATTCCCATTTCAGATCCTTCCTGAGTTCGATACCCACCTCTTTCCTTTCTGTTTCACATGTTGCTATATTCCTATATTCCTTTGTCTGAGTGGCATTCTTCCGGGAGGTTCTCTCTCTGCTGCCTACCCGGTCGCCATCTTGAAGTCCTCTTGTAAAATTTATTTAGTTATTTGTTTCTTTCTAATGAATTGACCATTACATTTCTAAAGTTCTGAAATGGTCAACAGACCATACAAAGATACCACTTTAGGCTCCTGCTTGAAACCAACAGCTACAGAAAACTGCTGGCCTTGATTCAGGGCCATACAGAATACATCCTAATTCTCTTTACTTCCTTTTCTGCTTCCCTCCCTCCATCTCTTGGTAGAAAAGAAATAATTCCTATTATCACCAGATTCCTTGCACCTTTTCTTTCTTTCTTTTTTGTTGCTGGGACTTGAACTCCAGACCTTGCACTTACCAGGCAGGCACTGTGTGCCACTGAGCTACATGCCCGGCCCCCCTCGCACCTTTTCATCCCACGCAGTGAAAACATGTTAGGGGTATCAGGAAAAAGAAAAAGAAAGGCAGTCGTGACAACTTTCAAAAATTTCCCCCATTCCCCATAAAAAGTGACAAGCCCAAAGCTAGCAGAAGAAAGAAAAATGGAAACTGAAAATAAGGAATAGGAAAATAGAGAAGAGTCAATGAAACTAAAAGTTGTTTATCAGAAGAAAAAAAAGAAGATACAAGTTATCAAAACTGGGGATAAAGGTGAGGACATTACTAGAGTACTTATAGGGAGATATGGAAAAGCATACGCCAATCAATGTAATCATTTGCTAAAACAGGTACATTCCTGAAAATGTACAACAACCAAAAGTGACTAGAAGACATAAAAAATTTGGATAGACTTATAACAAGAGATCGAACTAGTAACTAAAGAAAAATATAAGCCACAGAGAAGCCTAAGCCCAGATAGCTTCCAAAATTTTTTTTCCAATACTAAAAATAATAAACACCATCAATGCTTTCAGACTCTTCAAGAGAAGACAGGGAAGAGGGGTGACTTTCCTGACTCATTCTTTGAGGTTAGTATTGCCTTGGTAACTATACTAACCCATTTTCTGTTGCTATAACAAAATACCGAAGTTTGGGTAACTTCTAAAGAAAGAGGTTTACTTGGCTCATGATTCTGGCAAGTAGAAGACACCATGACATTGACACTGTGGCTGGGGATTCTCTGGCTGTATCCCAATATGGCAGAGGAACAGAAAGAGGACAGTGACATGCAGAAGGGGCTAAGTACAGACAGTGGCTCCATTTTGTGACAACCCACCCTTGTGAGAGCCAACCACAATCCAGCAAGAACTATACTAATCTCTTTTGAGGTTGCCCCAGCAACCTAATGACCTCCTACCATTCCCTACATCTTAGAGCAGCAGCAGCGAACCTATAGCATGCGTGCCACAGCAGGCTGCTGGTATCCTTGAAAGCTCTAAAAGGTTTGCCATCGCTGTCTTTGAGGTTCACCGCGTCAACACTGCCACACTGGACCAAAGTTCCAGTGCAGAAACCTGGGAAGAACATACCCAACAATATACAAACTATGGCAATACCAAGGCACCCAAAGACATTTCAAGGAAAATATTAACCAATATCCCTTGTTGCTACAGATGCAAAGGCCCTCCACAAGATACTGGAAAACTGGGAGGGAGAATATAACTCAGCGGCACAAGTGCCTGCCTGGCAAGCACAGGGTCCTGAGTTTGATTCCCGGTATCAAAACAAAATATGCTAGAAAACTGAATGTACCCACATATAAATGTACAGTTAATAATCATCATGAGATTTAACCCGGGAATGCAAGAGTGATTCAGCATATGAAGTCAGTGTCAGACCCACAGTAGAATAAAGGGAGGGGAAGCCCACATACTCTCGATAAATTTATTTGACAAAATGAAATGCTCTTCCATGAGAAAAACATTCAGTGAACTAGGAATAAAAGGGAACTTCCTCACCTTGGCATCTACAGAAATCCCATAGCTAGCATTATATTTAATCATAAAAGACTGAAAGCTTCCCCTCTAAGATTGGGAATAATTTTAATTACTTTGGAATTCTCACCAAAATTTTAGAGCTAGTAAACAAGTTCAAGTGTGTTGCTAGATCAATGTACCAAAATAAATTGTCCACTTGGGTGTGATAGCACACACCTATAATCCCAGCATTCTGGAATGTCAAGGCCCAAGGATTGCAAGTTCTAGCACAGCCTGAGCAAGAGCCTGTCCTAAAATTTACAAGGACTGGGTGTGTAACTTAGTAGTAAAGCACTCCTGGTTTCAATCTACAGCTGTGAAATAAAGTAAAATAAAATAAAATACATCCTATGTCCATTAACTGAAAGATAACATTATTGACATGGCAATATTCTACAAATTTCTCTACCAATTCAGTGCAATCATCATGAAAATCTAAGATGCTTTTATTGAAGAAATCGACTTACTGATTTCAGAAGCCGAATGTGGTGGCACATGCCTATAATCCCAGTTCTCTGGGAGGCTGAGGCAGGAGGACTGCAAATTTGAGCCCAGCCTAGGCAGCTTAGCAACTTAGTGAGACCCTGTGTCAAAATTTAAAAAAAAATTAAAACAATGAGAGGTGTAACTCAGTGTGAAGGTCCTGGGTTCAATTCCCAGTACTCTGCCCCACAAAAGTAAAAATAAAATTCATAGGGAAATACCCAGAAAAACCAAAACAATTTTGGAAAGAACAAAGATGGGTGGCTCACAATTCTCAATTTCAAAGCCTCCTACACAGCTATCGCCATCAATCTCTGTTGAACTGGCTTAAACAAACACCGAGATGGATGAAAGAGAATTGAGAGTCCACAAAGAAACCCTCACACTTGTGGTCAATTGATTTTTTTGTTTGTTTTTATTTGTTGAGACAGGGTCTCACTATGTAGCCCAGACTGGCCTCAAATTTGAGGTACTCCTGCCTCAGCCTCCCAAATGCTGGGAGTATAGGCATGTGCCACCACGCCCAGCTCAACTGATTTTTTGACGAGGGTGCTAAGACCAGCTAATGCATAGAGACTACAGCCTTTTCAAAAAATGGTGCTAGACAGGTGGGTATGACATGCAAAAGAATGAAGTTGAATTTCTTTTCATACAATTTATGAAAATTCACTCAAAATGGATCAAAGATACAAACATGGAAGTTAATGTTATAAAATTCTTAGGAGGAAACATAGGCATAAATCTTTATATTAGACAGTTGCTCTAGTAACGCATAATATGGAAAGAACTCCTAGAACTCAACAATAAGACAAATTACTTGCTGGGCATGGTGGCACAATCCTATAATCCCAGCATTCTGGGAAGCTGAGGCAGGGAGACCGCAAGTTCCAGGCTAGCCTAGTGAATTTAGCATCTTAGCAAGATGCTGTCTCAAAAATTTTAAAAAGGTTGAAGATTTAGCTTAGTGTGCAGGCCCTGAATTCATTCTTCAATACTGTAAAAAAATTCCTTTGTTGATAAAACTGGAAAACATGTACATGCATTGTTAGGAAAACATACCAAAATCACAACATATTCTTTTATGACCACTAGAGGGCTATAATTTTTTAAATGGACAGTAACAAATCTCATTAAGAATGTGAAAGTACACAACAGTGCAGTCACCTGGGAAGATAGCTTAGCAGCGTATTAGTTTATTGCTGTAAAGATTACCATCATGGTGGCTTAACACAACATAAACTGAATCTCTTACTGCTTAGGTAGTCTCAAGTTTAAAATCAATTTCACTGGACTGAAGTCAAGGTGTTAGAAAGGCTGGCTCCTCCTGGAGGCCCTGAAAGGGGAACCTATTTCCTTTCCCATCTACCATCTAGCAGGGGCTTGTGTATTCCTGGGCTTGTGTATTCTTGGGATTGACCTGTCCTTCCATTTTCAAAGTACATCATGTCTCTTTCTGCTCTGACTCCTCCTTCATCCTTATAAGGATGTGGTTACATCACGCCCACCCAAATAGTCAAGGAAAAACTCCCCATCTCATGATCCTTAACTTAATCACATTGGCAAAGTCCCTTGTATCATACAGCAACAGTCACAGGTTCTGGGGATTAGGAGATACAGACATTTCGGGAGATCATTACTTAGCATACCACAAAGAGTTAAGCATAAAATTAGTTTAAAACTCAATAATCCTACTCCTATGTATTCTCCCAGAGAAACTGAAAACATAGGCTCTGCAAAAACTGGCACACAAATGTTAATGGCAGCAGTGATCATAAAAGTCCAAAAGTAGAAACAACCCAAATGTTCTCCAACTAATGAGTGGATAAACAAAAATGTGGTCTAGCAGCACAATAGAATATTATTCAGCCCAAACGGAATGAAGTAAGGACACATGCTACTACATGAATGAAGCTTGAAAATTGTATGCTGAGTGGAAAAAGCTAAAATTAATCACATTACATGACTCGATTTATATGGAATGTCCAGAATAGGTAAAATCAGAGAGACAGAAAGTAGATTCATCTCTGTCAGGGCATTCCAAGAATTAGAAATGATGGGTATGGAGTTTCTATCTGAGGTAAGTAATATGTTCTGGAATGAGCTAGTGGTGATGATTGTACAACCTTGTAAAAAACAGAAACCACTGCTTATATGCTTTAAAAGGGTGAATTTAGGGATATGTAAATTATGTCTTAATTTTAAAATATGCTAATACAGTACAAAAGGGAAAACAATTATTTTTTTTCATAGCTTTATTTTTTCTCATATTTTCATTTGTTTCATTCCTTCCTTGGTTGGGGGAAACCCTAAGGACTACATGGAAGTTAAATAGATGTATGGTTCATATCCCTTTGGCAATTCAGAGAATGATTTTACCCATTACACTGGATGAATGATAATCTATCACTAGATCCACTTGACAGAATTGAACCAGTCTTTGTCCTCTGAGAGCCCTACACACAGCAGGGTGCAAAGGATGCACAGGAATAGTAAAGGCAAACACAGTGGTGTGCTACAGATGACACACAGATACAATGGTATTGAAATTCTGAGAGGGGAAACTTCCTGGTCAGGGCACTGAAGATTCACAGTGGCCTTAAAATGCATCCAGGATTTGCATGTAGTGAGGTTGGGGACGATGGAGGGTGGACCACAAAGGAGAGCATTCAAGTCTTAGAACAGGCTTGTGAAGGGACTAGGCGCCTCTACTGAGAGATGAGCTCTGTAAATCCTCATTCCCTAAATTCCCGGGCTTAGGGGCAGCAAGTGAATTTTCCATTAGAAGTGGCACTTTCTCCACTCCCATCGAAATTTAGATCCCACAGACTCACAGCCATGAGGTGTTGCAGAGACTCTTAGATTCTGACAAGGGCACTTTGGTTTCAGCTATGATCTCTTCACTTCTTTAAGACCTCCTATTGGGATCTGAAAACTCTGAATCCTGAACACTCTCAAGCCAGAGAAAAGAGCAAATAGACACATTTTTCACACAACTTCTCTAAACACCCCATTCTCACACACCTCTTTGGTTGGGTCCTCAAAACCTGGGTCACTGGAGAGGTCGGTGATACTCCTTCTCTTTAAAGCCTGCTCATCTTTCTTGGCCTTCCGGAGCCTCAGGCTGAGTGCTATCCTCCTCTGTCGCCTCACCTAGTAGGAAACAATTAGAGTCAGGGAACCAGGGAGCCAGGATTTCACCCCATTTAGCCTTTGGAGCACGTTTCAAAGCATTGGATTCATTTTTACAGATGCCGTAGGCTGGGAGAGTTAAGATCACATGGTGAATTGTCTCATCCCTATGTACCTCTTCTGCTTTCACCTGCTCTTCTGCCTCTAGGAATCAGTCTTCCTCTCAATGGAAGAGATGGCCAAGTGCCTCCTTGATAGGCCAGGGTTCTCAGCTACAAAGGCATCCTGGTAAGGCATCCCACTACCCTGGTTCTGAAAACCCCTTCCTTGATACTCACTAGTTCCTAAAGAGAGTGCTTGTTTCCTGGACAAGCCATCCTTGGCCTCCCAGTAGTGGCTAGATAGGTGGCACCAGGTCCTGTTAGTGATCGCCCATGAGTGGGTGCACTGACCACGCCATTCTAGCCTTGATCCAGTCCCAGAGGTTTCACTTGCACAACAGACTGGGGGAGATTGATAGTTTTTTAGAAAGCTTTTCCTAGTATCAGTCAATAACTCACAGACTTGGTAGTATTAAAAATCCTGGAGAGATTCCCTAACCTTTATGGGTAAAAGAGGTTAAGCTGAAGACTTTTAAATAGACATTACAATCGTGTGTTACTCAGTGACGGGATACATTCTGAGAACTGGATTAGACAATTTTGTCATTGAGGAAACATCACAGAATGTACTTACACAAACTAAGGTAGCTATGACGTCCTTAGGTGATGTAATCTTATGGGAACACCATCGTACATGTGGCCTGTC
Organism: Dinomys branickii; assembly: GCA_004027595.1. NCBI lineage: Eukaryota > Metazoa > Chordata > Mammalia > Rodentia > Dinomyidae > Dinomys > Dinomys branickii. The sequence continues at coordinate 7,398 of PVLD010002962.1, forward strand.
ATTGATTGTAACATTGCCACGCAGTACCTGACTGTATAACAAAGTTAATATGTATTACATTCTTCTGGTTCCCTAAACAAGCTGTTTAATTCTTGCTTGAAAACAAGGCCATTGTGGTGTTACAAGACAAAGCAGAACATCTTTAAGGCCTATTGAAGCAGTTATACTGGGGCCCCATCACTGAGTAGGACCTTCCCATGGACGAAGGGTTTTGTACCTTCTTTGATTCTCCTGCTGGCCCTTCCTCCTGCTCCCTGCATAGAATATTTGATTCCTTTCTTCTAACTGGTTTCTTTTCATCTGCAGTAGCTTGAAAGCCAGACAGCTAGGCTCTCTGGAGAGGGCTACCATTAAAAACGATTTGGCTTTGGCTGGTGCCCTAACCAGGCTACTGTGACCATCCACGTCCTTCATCCTCAGCTGCCTTTCCATTTCCCAAGGTGTAGACAATCTTATGAGATGTTTTTCAAGACACACAGATGTAGGACACAGAGCTAGAGCCACAAACCATGCGACCAGAGAAGCAGAATGCAAGTTAGAATCCACACGTGGCGTAGGCCCCTGCCTCGGCTTACTGTAGTCATCCCAGCAACGAGACTAACCAGGACTTCCTGAGTCCTACTGCTGCAAGGTATGCTTGCTGGCTGTACCTGAGTGCCAGCACTTGATAAACCTTCTGGATGTGAACAGTCACACTCAACCTCTACAGACCTGGCCCTGGGGCCACTCTGCAGCCTCTCGGTGATAGGAGCCCTGTTTTACAGTGGAAGAAACTGGAGCTCTGAAGTGAAAGAGTTTCAGTGTGACATGGAAATGATTTCACTGCACACTTGGCTGGTTCTTAAGTCAACGCACTGTGTCCTCTCTGCTTTCAATGTTTCACTATAAAAATTTCAAACACACTAAAACCTTGAAATAATTACTCAGTAATTATCCATAGATCTACCTACGTGAATGTTTTGTTAGATTTGCATTATTACCCCCTTATATCTCCTCACACTTCCATGTTTTTGGGGGGCGGTGTTGGTACTGGAGATCAAGCCCAGATTCTACCCACTGATCTATATCCACAGCCTGTTCTGTACTTTTTTTATTTCAAGACATGGTTTCATTAAGTTACTAGGTTGTCCAGACTGGCTTGAACTTGCAACCCTCCTGCCTCAGCATCACCCTATTTATGATATATTTTAGCCATGTGCTTTTTTTTTTTTTTCTTAACCACACTGGTTAATGATAAAATGAGACATACTCACAGATGGATCTTTCCCTCGGTGCTTAAATCTTTTCAGCCTCTCTTCTGAGCCGTCCTGGGCCGCCATATTGACTAAAAGAAGAAAATCACCTGCAAGTAGGACAAAGAGATTTTCATACCTAGTGTGTGTTAAAGTCACTGGGCTCTAAACCCTTCTAGGGACCCTAAGGGATCAGCGGGAGGGTCTACTTTCTAGTAGACTCTGGAAAGCAGCTCCTATACCATCTCCATGCCAGCTCAGCGGCCATGAGTAACGTAGGGGACCTGAGGGAACCAGCTCTGGGCTGCAGTAGTTAGGAAAACCTTTAAAAATCAAGTTAGCTTGAACTGGGTCACTAATGACAGCGATCGGCTGGGCAGAAAGCACAGAAGCCTCTTGTCCGTCAGTGTCCAACTGTACATAGCACACGTGCTAGAGGGTCAGCAGCCAACTAGTCCCAGTGAAACATGCCCCTTTCTCCCATACACAGCCCACCAATACACTGGGTCTGAAGCAGCTCCAGCATGACCCACTGCTAAGCCTGTGGTCAGCTTCCTGGCTTAGCCCACCTCCCATCTTCCACCTGCACCAGCCGCTTTGTAACTGGTCTCCTTACTTCTACCACTGCTTGTCCTGATTTCTTCTCCACACAGAGGCCATGGGTTTTGTTAAAGGAAATACTCTCATGGCTACCTGCTGAGCTTAGAAGAAAACCCAAACTATATCCAATGCCCTGCATGTGCTGGCCCCAGTCTACCTCACCAGCAACTTTTTCTTAATCACTGGACCCTTGTGTTCTGGACCGCTGATTTTTGTTAGGTATTTCAAGCTTATCCCCAGTTGGGGACAAGCTGGTCTTCTCTGGGTCTTTGTAGAACTGGTTCCCTTTTATGCAGTCTTAGCTCAAACATCACTGTGGAAAGCCTTTCCCATCTAAGCATCTGAGTATCTTCCCAACCAACCAGTTGTATTTTCTTATCAGCTTTCACCATCTGATTTTCTTTTTGCATATCTACCTTTTTCCTCCTGTTCCCAATGGCAATAGCACCATGGGTGTCTGAGGTACTGTATTAGTTCCTATTCTGTTGCTACAACAAAATACCTGAGGCTATCTAAGTACTTTATAAAGTAAGGAGTTTTAGTTACCTCAGTTTTAGAGGCAGAAAGTCCATCAACACTGCACCCACTCAGCTTGAGGATCCCCTAGCTATACCCCATCTTGACCCATAGCGTTATGGAGGGAACTCGTGTGGGAAGGGAAGTAACATAGCAAGGCGGGGAGCCAGAGCATGTGAGGGACTGGGCTCACTTTTTTGTAACAATTTACTCTCTCATACTCCATTTGAGAATGACACTTCCAATGACTTGACCATGTTCCACTAGGTCCCTACCTCTTCTACCACCTCAGCATCACCACAGTGGGGACTAAGCTCTCAACACATGCCCCCCTGAGGACACACTCAAACCATACGCAAACCACAGGAGGCCTGAGCTCTCAGCTCACTCACAGCACAGGCACTCAAACATTCATTCAAGGAGAGTGGTGCATGGTAAGATGGCAAAGGGAAATGGCTCTCAACCACAGGAGGTTACACAAATCAGATAGCTTAAGCTTTCTACAAGGCGGCTGGGATTCTTGTTGATGTACAATGAATATTCATCTTTGTCTGAGCACACAATAGCTCTAGACCACCTTACAGAAAACAGAAAGGTGGAAGGAGGAGGCCAATAGACTCCAGTCTTAAGTGGGTAATAGCTAGGAATAATTTTGATGAGAAAGACTAACTGAGATATGGTAATGTGCAAGAGATAATGTATCGACAACATGGGGAAATCCACACGAGTATTAAGCCCAATGATTTTAGAAGAGAGACAAGCTCTATGTGAGGTCGGAACAAAGATTGAGTCTTGATAATACGTACATTAGAGCTCAGGAGAAAGAAGAGCCAGTAGATAATCAGGAGGGAGAATGGGATCTGAGAGGGAAAGAGCATGATAGGGTCATAGGCACTAGTGGTAACGGTGGCTACCACGTCAGGGACAACTCCTAACACAGAAGTGCCACCAGGGGCTGGGGATATAGCTCAGTGGAATAAGCGCTTGCCTAGCAAGCGCAGGGTCCTGAGTTCGATCCCCAGTACCGCAAAAAAATAAAGAAAGAAAGAAATAAAGAAGTGCCACCAGCCAGCTACAATAAGACAAAACATGCAGGAGAGCATGTCAGCTGTGTCTTGGAACAGAAGTGGCCCAGGAGCTCACATCATCTGTCTAGGCTTCAACATGATCACTCTGCCTGCTTTAAAACATTAATCTCTTCAGGAGCTTGGACAAAACCAGCCAAAACTTCATCTGAAACTCTGAGGATGGGGAATTCAAAGTGCTGCCCGGAATTGATTAATCTCCCTTGTCCGCCACCTAGAAGTTGGAGACATGGATGGTGACACACGGGTCAAACAAAGCTCTCACTCATTTTGTTTGTCACGTTGGCCACCTCTCCCCTCTGCATTGATATGTACAAAGGCCCCTCAGTGACATCCAGAGTCCTTTGGTTAGTGTGTTGTTTGTTTGTTTGTTTGTTTTGTCTCTTTGAAACAGGGTTTTGCTGTGCAGTTCAGGCTGGCCTTGAGCTCACTTTGTAGCCCAGGCTAGTCTCAAACTCACAATGATTCCCCTGCCTCAGCCTCCTGAGTGCTGTGATTGCAGGCATGCACCACCAGGCCCCGCCATCAGTTACTGTGTATTTACCAGGAGTGCTTCACAGAAGTTGGTCTAAGGCAATCTCAGACTTTCAATTTATTCAAAGTTTAAGCTCTAGGCTGGGGATATAGCTCAGTGGAATAAGCGCTTGCCTAGCAAGCGCAGGGTCCTGAGTTCGATCCCCAGTACCGCAAAGTTCAAGCTCTACTCTGAGCAACACATAAGAATTTGGCACTTCTGGAAGGGGAGAGAATTCAGTTGCAAGACAATCTCAGGATTAGGAGGACAGATCAGAAATTAATGAAAGCCAATTCTTCCATTTATCTTTCATTTCAAATTCTTCTCTATAAAGAAAGGTAGCTCTTCATGACAAAATCATTTCTATGGACTATGGTACCCTGTAAAATGCCATCTCCAGAACTAGTTCTCTAGCTGCTGTAATAACTAGAGTCAAGAGGATCATCAGTTGGAATCAGATTCAGGTTTAAGTGAGAATCTGTCTCCTAGATCTGCAATAATTAAAACATACAATATTTTAGAAATGTGAAGTAGAGTCATGATTCCGATTTCAAGGAACAATGGCCCAAATATATTTATTCTGTGCCGGGAATGTTGGGTTTAAAACGAAATGAAGCAACACCGGCACTAGGGACGGAGGAGCCATCTCACGCCATCATCCAAAGTCACCACAGCTGCTCAGTGTCTCAGCCAGGATTTCTGCTGAGACATCACATCCATCTTTTGATCATTAAACCTGGCAGCCAATAATCTGTAACAAATCTATGACAAGATCTGATTAGGAAGACAGGAGGTCAGTACCGGAGGTGGCCCTTCACACGGGGAGGGAGCTGTTAGAAAATACGGGAAGTGAAAAAAGCAAATGGGGAAAGTGCTTGTTTTAAAGCAATGGGATGAGCCAGGCATTGTGGCGCACACCTGTAATTCCAGCACTGATGCAGAAGGATCTTTGCAAGTTCGAGACCATCCTGGGCTATAAAGTGAGCTCAAGGCCAGCCTGACCTGCATAGTGAGACCCTGTATCCAAAAAGACAAAGCAAGCAAGCAAGCAAGCAGTGGGAGCAACAGAGTCCACGTGTGAAATAATCTATGTGCTGCCCCCTCATTGGTACGTTTGACGCATTTGGTCAGTTGATGAGAATGCCTGAATGTGCACAAATAAGAGACTACTTGAATACAAAAAAAAGGCTTCTATGGCCGGGGTGAGACCCATGGTAGCACCCAGATCTAGAACCACTGCCTAGCGAGGCGCTCATCTCCCTGCTGCTTCCCAGAACGTTTGGCTGTATGGAACCTTGGCAGTGGACCCAGAGGTTCAGATATTTGCCACCTTCCTCCAAACCAAATTTATGAGATGACGCAGAGAAAGCTCAACTTCAGATCAGAGAAGGTCTTCTCCCTGCAGATGTAGCCAGGTCACTTCCTATAGAGACATTCTGCAAAACCCACCGTTAAGTTAGCCCTAGCCTTCACAAGTGTCTCTGGTCACAGCTCAAAATGCAGTTCCTTCAGTTCCTTTCCCTAGTGTTGCTATTTCTAGCAGCCAGGAGAGCTGGCCACCCTGCCATTCCTACCAGCACTGAGAGAGAGCTGAGTTAGAGACTTCAAGCTATGCCCAAAATAAATCAGCACCTTACTTCATCAGTTCTTCAACATTTGAGATCCAGAGAAAGCTACACAGCCACCTACATAGGGACTTTATCCCCGACCCCAAACTGGGTCAACTCTGCTGCTACCCCACACCGGGAGACTTGGGGCAGGAGCTTGGCCATACTTGAGGTCACTCTGGTTCCCGAGTGTCTTTTGTTCTTCCTGTCCTTTGGGGAAACTGGGAACTTCCAAGTTTTTTCATTGTCCCTGAGTTACTTACACTAGTTTGGGCATTTCAGGCCATTTTTGTTTTTTTCTGTGCTATTCTAAATCTAACGGAGCTTTACTGTGAACATTTGTCATGAACCAAGCACCATTATAAATTAAAACATGTCTGGTCATCCAGGAGTTGGCATCTGTAAAACTGTGGTCGGTTTTTTTTTTTTTTTTTAGATTTTAAAGCATTTTTGAGATTTTAAAACATTTTAAACTTTAAACAGTTTATAAAGTGTAAATGCAGTGTTCCCTGATTTATAATAGGCTTACGACTGAACAAATCAATGAGTTGAGAATATTACAAGTAAAATATTTGTTTACCACACCTAACTTATCAAACATCAGAATTGAGCCTAGCGTAGTCAGATGTACTCTGAATACTTACAGAAGCCTGAAGGGAGGTAAAATCATTGAACATGAAGCTTATTTTATCATGAAGTATTGAATATCCCTTGTACTTTCTTTTAGAAGCTAAAATCATACATTGGTGATAGCGCATGCCTATAATTCCAGCACTCTGGGCGGCTGAGGCAGGAGGATTGAAAGCTTGAGCCCTACCTGAGCAAACTTAGCAATTTAGGGAGACCCTGTCTCAAAATTAAAAATAAAAAAGGACTATAGATGTAGTTCAGTGCAAAGGCCCTGGGTTCAACCCCTAATACTGAGACTAAACAAAACAACCCACTGCCAACCAAAACAGCTCTCCACCGGGCTTGGAGCCCCCCAAGGGGCTCAGAGGAGTGAGGCCTATTCCCCAGGAAGAAGAGTTTGTGCGCTCTGAAAGCCCAAACAGTGCCTCAGTCCACAAGTTGGTGCTGGGTGAAGGTGAGGACATGGAGGCTGAGGCTGCCCAGGGACAGGAGGGCACAGCCAAGGGGCTCTACCGGTGTGGATGAGATGCTCTCTGTGTGCCAGAGACGAGGTTCGGTGCTGCGAAACACACAGGCAGGGCCCCTTTGGGGGCTCCTCAGAGGGGAAGCGGGTACCTCCAAGGAAGGTGGCAAGAAGCCAGACCCTCTCCCTGGGTGAGGAGGCCTCCAAGGCTGTGGGGGTCTCATTGGTGGGGCTTAGTCATGTAGATAGTTCCCACAGGTGAGGGTCCCAAAGGATATTTCATCGCGAGGGAAAACAAGCCAGTCCCCTAGCTGGGTGTGGGAGCTACTGCCTGTTGTATGACAGACTCACTCCAGGGACCTTAGAAGCGCACATTTGAGTATACAGACACCCAGAAACGGCCACTTTCTGAAAACAAACCAAAGGCTTTTCTGTCTCTAGGTCAAGGCTAATTTTAAAAAGGAGCTGATGCACGTGTGTAATCCCAGCACTCTAGGAGCCTGACGCAGGAGATCTCAAATCTGGACAACCTAGCAAGATTGTGGGTCAAAACAAAAAGTAAAGGGGCCAGGGATATAGCTCAGTGGCACAACTGCCTGTTTGGCAATTGCAAGGTCCTTAGTTCAGTTCGTGGTAATCCCCCCCACACACACAAGAAAAAGTAAAAGAAAAGGGTTAGGGATGTAGCTCAGTGTGAATGTCCTGAGTTCATTCCTCAGTACTGCAAAACAAAATCAAGGAGAAACAGCAGCCTAATTTGGGTTGGGCTGCCTGGCTTTAGGGAGGGCCCTAAAAGTTGCCTCTACTGTTAAGGACGACATGATAACAGTCCACTCAGAGGCCCTGGACAGCTACCTGGCTCACTACCCAAACAAAAGCAATGTGGTTGGTCAATCAATGTGGTTGACCAACCAATGTGGTTGGTTGGTCACCCAGACATAAGGGGTCAGAGAGCCAGTCCAGAAGCCCCAACACACACACAAACTACCATGCACTCATCACCCACCTGGCAGAGAGCCACAGCCTCCAGGCCCTGGGTTGGCCTTAAATACACTCAGCAGACAGCAGGTGTTGCTTCACACTTGGTGCTTCCCCCAAAGCCAGTTTCCATGGAAGTCAATGGTTCTCGGGCCTAGAGGCACATTGGAATCACTTGGGGAGCTTTAAACACCAGGGCCACGTGGGCCGAAGGACTAATGAGGGGTTGGGGTGTGAAACCCGGGTCCCCAAATGATTCTCATGTCCAAGTGAGTACCTTGGAGGCACCTGGGCCTTCGGCCTCTGCAGCTGTACCTTGCGAGGCCCTTAGAAAAACTGTGAGGGAGGGGGCGTCTCTCCCTAGCAAAGGGCTTGCGTCCTGGATGTCTCAGGCTCCTCATATCTGACCTGGCTGAGCAGCCTTTGCCCTAAAACTAGGTATCAGTCTTCAAGCTGCCACTGAACAGTTAATGAGCAGAGACCCCCAAGACACCAAGGAGAGTGAGTAGCATGAGGCAGGTTTTCTTCATAGCGAAATGGAAATGGGAACGAAGCTGCAGGTGCACAGCCAAGAAACATTTACAGTCTCTTCTGTGCCTCAGCCTGTGATGATGGAACAGCAAGGAAACAACCTGATCGCTAACTGAGACAGCAAGGGGCGGGGGAGGTCAGGAGGGCTTCCTGGAGGAAGTGATACTCAGACCAAGAAAAAGCCCAAATTCATAGGTGAAAACTCAGATGCTCTGGGCAGAGGGAACCACATGGAAAAAGGTACTAAAGCAATAAAAAGGGCCATGGCTTCTCTGGGCACCAAGAGGGTGTTCAGTGTTGGTAGACGGAGGATGGAATTGGGCCCAGGGGAAACATGCTGGAATAGCACCGGTAGCAGGGAGTTGGAAACACCGACACTGGCCCAGGAACGAAAGGGCTGCTCTGCCTGCAAGACATTTTAAATCAGTAATAAAACCAACTAAATTTTGTTTAGGGTTTTGTTTAGTTTTGTGCAGTTTTTCCTCCCGTAGTACTGGGGATTGAATCCAGGGCTTCAAACTGAGCTATATCTCCAGCTCTATCATTTTTTACTTTGAGACAGGGTCTTATTTAGTTGCTTAGGCTGGGTTTAACTTGCTGCAGTCCTCCTGCCTCAGCCTATCAGAGTCCTGGGATTACAAGTGTGCATTGCCATGCTTTTTATTAACATTGTAAACCAGGAATTTTGAACAATACTAGTGGGCTGCTAGGTGGGCAACACACGCTCCACCTCATTACAGATTCTCCGAAAGCATTTGGCCTTCACCAAGGTCTTACTCCTATTGGTATTGCTTTTTTTTTTTAAGTCATGGGAGGTTCCAAATCCATAAAAGTAGAGAGACTAGTACCAGTGAATCCTCATATGTCTGTCACCCAAATTGACGCGACACTGACCAGCAGGGAGCTGGCTCTATTTCTTCCCTCCTTTCTTCACTTTTAAAATTTTATGTTTATAAATTGTTGAGGGTGGCTGGGTATAGTGGTACACACCTGTAATCCCAGCATTTGGGAGGCTGAGGCAGGAGGATCGTTGCAAATCTGAGGCCAGCCTGGGCTACATAGTGAACTCAAGGCCAGACTGGACAACACAGCAAGACCCCGTTTCGAAAAAAAAAAATGTGTTGAGGGTGTATTTTATAGGGAATAGACACCCTATCATTTCAACTATAAATATTTCAGAATGAATCTTTAACAGATAAAGAGGGGTTTTTGTGTGTATTTTTTGTTTGAGATAGTCTCGCTATGAAGTTCAGGTTGGTCTTGAGACCAAATGAAAATAGGGAAAGGGGAATTAAATGAAGAAGAAAGAGAGGTTAGAGAAGGGAATTAAGAAAAAAAAAGAAACAAGTTGTATTATGTCCATGTACACACATTCCCCAGGATGATTCTAAACCGCATGTACTGCTAACATGTGCTAATAAAACAAGCAAAAGTACAATTATCATACCTACCAAAATCAGCAGTCCTTCTTCACACAGACATTTCCTTGGATACAATATTTCAACTCTAAAATAATGCAAAAATAATATGCATTCAGTAAAAGCTGTGCTTTGAATTTTGATCTCGTCCTCAGGATAGCAACATGCCAGAGGATCTGCAGCACCGGTCAGCATCTCTGTCACAAGGGGAACCCCCAGCGCCCTACAAATATGTCATGCTTGCAAAGCTAGGAAGGGCGAAGGTGAGATATATCACATGCATTTTCAACCTACAGTATTTCCCACTCAGAACGAGTTCACTGGGACATAACTTCACTGTAAGATGAGGAGCGTGTACCTGTCTTTATAGAATATCCAGTTCGGAAGTAAAAGGAGTGTTTCTGGGCTTGGGCTGGAGCAAGGTCAGTGAGGAGGTGGTTAGAATTTGGGGGGTAAGAGATCTTGGTAGTTGGTAGTGGTCCAGGCAGTGAGGGGCAGAGGAAGCGTCTGACCCTAGGACATGTCAGTGTCGGTGGGACAGGGGCGCAGGAAACCCGGACTCCGAGTGATGATGCTCGTGGTCAGGCACCTCACACCCAGGCGTTAGGAGGCACAGAGGTGGGAATTCACCGGAGGCATTCGGTCCACAGCCGGGGAAGGACTTGGTGACCCACTGGACATGCGAAAACTGACTCTGTGGTTTCAGGACAAGGTGGCAGGTGAGTGCTAGAGTCACGAAGAAGGTTTGGGAAGAAGTAACCCAGGCGTCTTCGTCACTTTTTCATCTCTGGTACAAAATAACCAATGGCCATAACTTAAAGGGGGAGAGATTTATTTTTGCTCACGGTTTTTAGGATTCAGCCCATAGCCAGCTGGCTGCAGGCAGGACAGGCGTGGGGGAAGAGACTGGGAGCAGGTCAGCGGCACCAACCCGTGAGATCAGGGGCAGCAAGAGAAGGGGAGCCGGGGGCAGGAGCCCACCCTTCCAGGGCATCGCCCCAAGGCCCACCTCCGAACAGTGTGTTCAACTGTGGACTCATCAAGAGCTGAATCTTTTTCTTTTTTTTTCTGTCTTTTTGAGACAGGGTCTCGCTTAGCAATTCAGGCTGGCCTTGAGCTCACTTTGCAGCCCAGGCTGATCTCGAACTCACAATGACCCTCCCGCCTCAGCCTCCCGAGTGCTGGGATTATAGGCGTGCGTCACCACGCCCTGCCTCCATAGCTGAATCTACTAAAGAGTATGGTACCCCCATCACCCAATCACTTTTTACTCACGTGAGCAATTGGGAGGACATTTGAGAGCTACGCCATAACACAAAGCCTGACCCTCACAGGATTAGCTCTGGAAGAGTTGGAAAAGATGGCCCCATTCCGCCCACATCTTTTGACACAATCCCTCTCTTCCCACCACTGCCAGCAACCTGGGTCCGAGGGCATCTCTCTCCTCTCCTAACAGCCATCCTTGCTGGGACAGATGCCCCTTCAGGCTGTTTCCCACTCCTAGCAGCAGGGATCTTGCTGCCATTTAAGTCAAATTGTACCCCTTTGCTGCTGCTTGGCCACTCCAGTGCTCCCAATGTCCACATAACCCCCTTCCAGGCTGTTGTTGCTCTATGAGTCCCCATCCTGCTCCTTCTGCCCTTGTCTCCCAGTACACTGTCCCTCAATCCCATTAGGCCTGTGCCTGCCTCAGGGCCTTTGCACCTGCTATAGCCTGTGCCTGGCACAATCTTTCTCCTCCCACTTCCTCCAGGGCTCAGATCAAATTCTCAAACCACACTTCACCTGAATTCCACAACCCCATTTGACTGACTGTGTTTTATTTTTCTCCTTGACTACACTTACTACCATTTGATACACCAAACATTTACTTCCTTATAGGCTTTCCACATCCTGTACTAGAATGTAAGCTCCACAAGGGGAGGGGTGTTGTCTGTTTTGCTGACGCTTTTATTCCTTCTGACAGGAAGTCAATGTTCCTTATATAAATGTGCACGGTGGCCCAATGCCAGGCTCTCCTTCCGGCCCAAACAGTGGGATGATGTCTAAGGACCAGCTGCAGCTCCCTCTGCCATCTGCGTTGTACCAGGCTGCACTGGGGGCAGCACTCTGGATCTCCCCCAAGTCAAGCAGTGAGCCTGGGCCCTCTGAACAAATCTGACTGGCCAACCACAACAAAAGCTACCTGAAGGTCTCAGAGAAGCAGGAAAGAAGGAACTTCTGCAATCAGAGCAATCCAACAGAATCCCCTGCATCATCTCTGCAGGCCTCCCAGCCTCTTTTTCTGGCTGACGCCCAGGGGCTGCTGCCCACTGGTCTGAAGACTCTTCCACTCCAACAAATTCTTACATCCTGTTCTCCAGAATGAATTAGCCGGGTGGGTTTATTTAACCAAAGTTGGTTCGTCTAATGCTGTAGAAAGTAACAACCCACTTGACAGAGCAGGAAACTGAGGCTACGGGCATCAGTGTGAGTTGTCCAAGGTCACACAATGAAGGGAGGTCAGAGCTGTGCGGCCCTTCTTCACTGATGCCCTATGTCTGGTGCTAGGATTGTGCCTAACTGCCTCTTTGCTACTCCTTTTTTTGGAGACAGTCTCACTATGTAGTTCAGGCTGGCCTCAAGCTTGCTGCAGTCCCCCTGCCTCAGCCTCTCAAGTGCTGGGATCACAGGTGTGTGCCACAGTACCTGGCCCTCCCTCCTTTTATCGTGGTAGATACATGTACAATGTACTGTTTACCATTTTTAAGTGCATTAAGCACATTCACAATGTTACACAGCTATTACCACCTTTTATCTCCAGAAGTTTTCCATCTTCTCACATTGAAATTCCTTCCTCAGTAACCATCAACTCCCCATCCTCTCCCTGGCCCCGGATTCCCACCATTGTAGCTTCGGTCTCTATGAATTTGATTACTCTAGGGACCTCATACCAGTGGAATCCTGTGTTATTTATCCTCTGCGTCTGGCTTATTTCACTCATTGTGATGTATTCCTAGTTCATCCAGACTGTCGCCTATGTTAGAATTTCCTGCCCTTTGATTTCTTCCTTTAAAACAAAACCCACATTTTCCATGTTTCTGTGGCATCATTAATGCTGTCGTTTAAAGTGGCATCTCGAGTGGAGGTGTGAGGGATCACCCTCTGAGTGGAGAGGAATATTCACCATTGACCTTGCTCAGAACTGTCAGAGCAGGGCAGTAAAAAAGCTGAATGACTTCTGCTGGTTTTTAAAAATTGTTTTATGAATCCTGTACACCCCGATTCACCCCTGTTGCCCATATCCCTGCTTTTCACATCTCCCAATCTCCCACCTGGGTGTATCCCTAGTTTTTAACATATAAACACCTGTTTAATAATGTTATTAATATAAAAAGGTTTTTCTGAAGAAAAAAAAAATCTGAATTATAGAGTTGAATTTTTAATCCCTCAGGGGATTGAAGCAAGACTCTGGGCTTCAGGTCAGTCTTGGGGACCCGCTGGCTCCCAACAAGCACAGCTGTGCATACGTGGCCCTGGGGGCGTCTGTGTGTCTGGGGTGGGGGGTGTTTGACTTCGCAGGACACTGGCCTCCAAGAAGCTAATTTTAGGTTCCTAGTGGATGCCACCTGGCACAGACCCAGGAGAGGCGAAGGAAAAGGCATATAAAGGAAAGAGAAAGGAGGGTTACCAGGGAAGGCAGCAGGAAACCGGGTCTGATTCACAGGGACCCTCCCCCATAGAATCGGAACACGCATCTTCAAGGCCATAATTATTTCCTGAGAGCCTGTTTTAATTTATGAACCAGTTCACCACCGATGATCCCCAATTGCTCACCGAGCGTGTTCTTTCCAGGCTGTGGAGTGGGGCACAGAATCTACTCTCTGCGGCCTAGGAAGAGCAGAGGCGTAGATGAGGCCCAGGGCCCAGAGCCATGGGGGGCTTTCTCCTGACACCCTCCGACCCCAGGAGCGGGGCTGTGATTGGCCTCCTTCTGAGGGCAGGTACTGAGCACCTCTCTGTTCTGGCCTCTGGGGTGTGGGACTGACCCAGACACAGTCCCTGCTGCCAAAGACTTTAGAATTGGGGCTGGCAATTTAGCCCAGTGGGAGAGACTTGTCTCACCGGTGCAAGGCCTTGAGTTCATTCCCACTGCTGCAAAAACAAAACAACAAAAAATGACTTATTAGAACTCACAGCTCTCTAAGCTGGAGCAACCAGTGTCTGTTAATAATCCGACAAGGTTTTGTCCCCTCTCATCCCTTCATTTATTTAACATCCTCATGAGGCTGATATTACAGTGGGTCCTCTACAGCCAAGGATTCAACCAAAGACTGAAAATATTTCTTTTAAGTGTGTCTTTATTGAACAGGTACGGACTTCTCCCCCTTGCTGTTATTCCTTAAGTAGTAACTATTCACATAGTGCTTATATTGTCAGAGGCATGACAAGTCATCTAGAGATGATATTAAGTTATCTGGGGGGTGTGCATAGATTACATCTAAGTAGCAGGCTGTTTCGTATAACAGACTTGAGCATCCATGGATTTGGATATCCAAGAGGAGGCTGGGGCTGATTTCCCATGATACCATGGGACTCTTCTATGACCATTCCAGATGAGGAAGTAGAGCTCAGGGAGGGGAAGTGAGGTTCCTCAGTGAATAGTTAGGCCAGGTTTCTAAAACTCGGGGCATAAATATATATGGACCTGAACCCAGGGCCTTTGGCCAAGCTACATGCCCAGACCCTTTCTCCATTTTTAAATCTTGAGGCAGGGTCTCACTAAGTCACTAAGTTGCCTGGGTTCAGCTCAAACTTGTGATCCTCCTGCCTCAGTTTTCCAAAGATCTGGGATTACAGGCACATGCAGAGCTCTTACCTGGGAAGCCGTGGGATGGTGCTGGTCACCCTTGACCACACTCCCTACCTCTGCCCTGCCCTGTGACTGTGCCTGGGGCGCCCTTCCTTCCCTCCCCAGCAATGTACATACTGTTCATCCCTTGTATTTCATCCTGGCTGACTCCTCTGGGCCAGCGGCTTCCCTCTGTGCTGCCGCTGTAACCTCTCTGGGCTTTCACAGTTGCATGTTTCACACTTTCTGCCGCTTCCTGGCCTCCTGATCTGGCTGTTGTGACTGGTCTACATCTGCACCAGCGATGTTTACACATATTGGGCCTGGGCTTCATCAGCATTTCTAAAAACAAAATTGAGACTCAGAAGGGTCTAGATCTACATTAGCCACTGTAAGTTCCTTAAAAGAGACATAAAAGCTGGGCATGGTGGTGCACATCCATAATCCTAGCACTCTGGGGGACTGAGGCATGAGCCTGAAAATTCAAGTTCCACTTGGGCAACATAGCAAGACTCTATCACAAAATAAAAAATAAAAGGGTAGGGGTTAGCTGGGCATGGTGGTACACACCTGTAATCCCAGCACTTGGGAGGCTGAGGCGGGAGGATCCCTGCAAGAGCCAGGCCAACCTAGGCTACAAAGTGAGTTCAAGGCCATCCTGAACTGCATAGTGAAACATTGTCTCAAAAAGACCAAAAAAAAAAAGGTTGGGGGGTATAGCTTAGTGGTAGAAGACCCCTGGGTTAGATCCAAAGTAGCACACACACACAAAAAAAAAATCAGAAGGGTCAAGAGCCTCAAAGTGTGCCCATATGTGCACAAACACACACACACATACACAGAAGGGAGGGACAGAGAGAGAGAGAGAATGCTGGACTGACGTCAGGAGTCTATCTAGGACTTGTAGATTTTAGCAGGTATTGCTGGGGATAGGCAATCTTGGTAGATGACCCTAGTGTCAGAAAACTGGATAAAAAGGTCATGTTTGAGGCATGGGCGGTGGTCCAGCTTGGCCAACCCACAAATACCTTTGAGGAAGAAGAACAGAAGAAAGACCTTGACCTCCATCCTGAGAGGTCCTCCTGTCCCTAGCCCTCCCCCGCAGTGGGAGCACAGGGAGGAAGCAGCAGAGGGATGTGCCTATTGGAGACACACTCCTGATGGGCAGCCTGTAGGATGTGTTCATCCTCTCATTCATTCGCCCTTCTCACCCACAGATATGGCAGCCCTGGGGACGAAGAGTGCATAGGAGACCTCCTTGCTGCTCTGGACAGTAGGCTCTGCTTAATTTGAGGTATAAGCTGACGGGAACAGCAGAAGCCCGTGGGGACCAGGAGTTCAACTGAAGCTTCTTGCACAGTCCCAAGGGATGCGCTAGGAAGCAGGAGGAGGAGGCTTTCTTCCCACAAAGCATTCTTGATCACGCCCTAAGGAAATAGAAATGAAGGCCACAGAAGTCTGCCTTCCTGGGGTTGGGATGCCAGTGACAGGACCTGGCTTCCCTCACTTGAGGCCACCCTGGTTTGTCTTGTCATCTGTAGAAGACAAATGAGAAGGAGGAAGATGAAGCAGAATTGATTTTCTTGCCCAAACTGACTTCCCAGAGCATCATGATAAAAAGAAAGGTCATTTATACTGCGGTGGTTCTCCTGAGGCCTTTCAGTCTTTGATAAAATGAACAGACCGTGGCTCCTTCTCACCAGCCCTGAGGCCGCAGCCTGACAGAGAGGGTCAGGGAAGGAGGAACGGGACATCTAGAAGACCCATCACATCATGGGACACCAATGAGCACTGACCCTTGCCAAGCGCTTACCGTGTCCTAGAAGAATGGATTTTCTCCTTTCAACCATGCGTGTGAGACGGGTGGGTCTCAGTGCACTTTCTGTTGCTGTAACAGAAAACCCAAGGCTTTGGCTGTTGGTTCAGAGGCTGGAAAGTCCAAGGGCATCGCACCTACTTCTGCGTTCATCCTGCAGTGGACTTCACGGTGCTTTAACTCAGGGTAGAAAGCAGAAGGGCCACAGGCAAAGAGGAAAAGGGAGCCGCCAGTAATCACCAACCCAGGCCTGCAAAAGAATATTCGTTCACCTCACGACCCACACGCCTCCCATCAGGCCCTGCTCCCCACTCGGCCCCCTGGAGGAACTAAGGTTCCAACACGTGAATTTTGAGCAGACACACTCAGACCACTGGTGTTATAGCTCCACAATGGAGCGCAAGCCTAGCCTGCACAGCCCTTGGTTCCGTCTCTCCCGCCCCCCATAAAAGCACAGCAGGGTGATTTTTGTGCCTCTTGCATCACTAATGGGGTAACTAAGAACAAAGAAGTTAAATAATGTGGTTGGGAGCACAGCTAGGGAGCTATAGGGCTGGGGCGTGGGGGCGGGGCAGTTGTCCTAACCCCTGTATTCTGCTGACTCCCTGTTCCACGGGTCCCAGCCACCCAGGGAATTACACTTTGCAGCATTCCACCTCAACTGGTTCTCACACAGCCTCTTGTGAGACAGGTGGTCAGACAGCACTGAATGCCCAGCATAGTTAATGTCCCACTCCCTGTGGTGGGTTTGTGGGGGACCCAGTGTTCCCACAGAGTGTAAGAGGGCAAGGCCAAACTGTGCTGCGGCCTGGTGAAAGCTTACCCAGCGGAGCCAGGGTTTCAGTCTACCAGGCTCTCCAAACCCTGGGCTTTATGTAACCTGAGATATTCATGGGAAACAAAGGAAGAGAAAGACTTGCACACCTCTTGACAAACAGCAGTGCTGTCAGGCTGGTTGGTGAGGTAGAGAAGGGAATTAAAAACTGGACACTCTGGGAGGCTGAGGCAGGAGAATAGCAAGTTCAAACCCAGCCTGGGTAACTTAGCAAGACCTTCTCTAAAAAAAGAGAAAAAGCCTTAGGTTCCATCAATCCCCAATACAGAAAAAAAAAAAAAGATTTTGTAGATATTTTCAAGATAATAAAATGAAAGTGGCACTATTGTCCCAAGTAAAATCAAGTTGAGATAGAAGTCCAAGAACACAGTATATATAGTTCCTCTTTTCCTGAAATGTGTATACGTTTTTTGGCGAACACACACACACACACACACACACACACACACACACACACCCAGCATGAGGCATAAGGCATCTGTATACCCGGATAAGTGTCTTCAACAGCCTGACTAGCTGGGCGTGGTGGCGCACACCTGTGATCTATAATCCCAACACTGGGGAGGCTGAGGCAGAAAGATCCTTGCAAGCTCTAGGCCAGCACCGGCTACAAGGTGAGCCCAAGGCCAGCCTGAACTGCATAGCGAGACCTTGTTTCGAAAAGACAAAAAACAAAACAAACAAAAACAATAGCAGCCTCAGTGCCGTATTTCTGGGGTCCCATAGAATTCACATTCACTAGGAAATGTCCCATTGGCTTGGAAATAGAGACTCTTCAAGCTGGGCTGGCCTCGGAAAAGCCCGTGATCAGGCCCTGGGTTCCTCTCGGCCCCACATCAGGAGCCTTACATGTGCAAGAGCCTGTACTAGGTCCCATCTTCTGTTTCAGAGCCAGCAAGAAAGGTTCCAGTGGCATGGGCTCTCCTCTCCCTGAGATGAGACTGCAGAATTCCAAGGGTCTCTGGAGCAAGGGCTATCTCCAGGCCCGGGCTCTGACCCTATGTTTGGTCTTCAAGGAGTTCACGGTGCACCTGCTCGCCTCCATCTGCAGCCCTCCCAGGAAACCACTGATCCCTTCTCCTTCCTCCTTTGTGGCAAACAACAGCTGAGAATGCGCCTTCTGGAGCTGCCAGGAAGGACCCTCCCACCACCATCGGGGGCGGAAAACCAAGGGGCGCCTCCTGGCATGAACGGGTATTTGTTTCCTCTTTTTCATTAAAAATAATTTCAGATACTAAAAATAATCCGCATTGTAAAAAAAACAAACAACCTTCAAGCAACACTGATAAGTTCAAAGAAATTTTCTTTTAAAAATCACCTGAAATTCCACCACCCAGAGCTTATCAGTGGCCTCAGCTGGATTCAACACCTTTTCAGATAAACTCTGCTGCTCAGATTCTCAGTGGCCTGAGAAGCGCCATTTTGCAAAACTGGACTTGAGTTGCCCTAGAACCTTGTTCGTAAAACTCAACAGTACGTCGCAGGCCTTTGTTGCGTGTCACTCTGTATCAATCCACATCCTCAAAAAATATTCCATTGTACGGAGATACTACCTTTTATTTAACTGACCCCCTTTGGATGGACATTCAGGTTGTTTTCAACTTTTTATTCTCACCGTGTGTTTGACAGCCCGCCTGCAGTTTCCCTCACACTTTCTCCTCCGCTCACTTCCTGGAAAGCCAGCTCAGAGCTGCTGGCACCAGGCAGGGTTTCCTGAGTAGGCTGGGACCTCAGAGCAGGCAGCCAGGAGTTGGAAACACTTTGTCTGCCAGCTCTGTGGTTGAGCTGCAACTTCAATGCAGTTAACCAGCATCTAGAAAGGTTTGCCCATCATACCTTAAGTACCTTCAAAAAAATCGGATGGACCATGCTCCAGGGGAGGAGATTTGGGGGCAAGGGAAGGTTTTACAATAATAAAATATAATAAAAATGATAGGTGTAATTTACTGAGTATCAACTATATTTGAGATACATGAACTCTAGAACTCTCCCCAAAAGACCGTGTCCCTGTGACAGATGAAGACGTGGAGGAAAATTGACTTATCCACAGCCATGAGGCTCATCAGGCATTTTCCAGTGACTACCAACTGTCAAAGTGACCAAGCTTAAAGGACCACAGGGGACTTGTGAAAATGCAGATTCCAGAGGCCTCATGTGTACAGACTGGCAGAATTTGCACCCTACGGAGTCCTTGAGGGGATCCTGGTATACAGCTCGGCTGGAGACCCCTGCTCTCGCTTAATAACAGTTGGGATCTGCAGGCCTCTTCTAAGAGGCAGGGGGTCGTAGGTATCAGTTTGCAGCCTGGTGTCAGGACTGTCTTCTCCAGATGTGGTAGGGAAGCATTGAGGCTAGAACCCTGGGCCCGAGGCCTAGGCTTCCTGTGGCCAAATCCGGAAGGGCCCCCTCTACCAAGGCATCAGCCCAACTGTGTCCTAGACTGGTCTGGGGCCAATGCCTGGGATGAGCAGGAGGCATACTACAGCATGGCTCTGCTCAAAACCCCCATCAGGAACACGCTCTAACTCCCACGTCTCCCCACCCCCCACCTTGCCTCTGGTCCTCTCATCCCAGCCTGTTGTTCCTCCAGTGCCCACAGCCCATCCTGCCCCAGGGCCTTTGTCCATGCTGTTGGCTTTGCCAAGACCATTCTCTCCAGGTCCTGTCATGCCTCCCTCCCTGCTTCTACCCAGTTGCTGTCCAAATGTAACCCTTCAGAGGGCCCTGTTTCAGATCACAGTGCTTCCCCCAGTACTCCATCCACTTTCCCTGCAGCACTTTCCCTGGGGCACCTACCCCTCCTGACAGCCTGCCCAGCTTCCTCACTGCCCCTCTCCCTGCTCTGGAATGGAACCCCCTGAAGGCAGGATGTCTGTCTCTTTTTTTTCACTGCTGCATCCTCAGTGTGTAGAACAGTGCACAGTCGCCTCTTGGACTCATAGAGAAGGTGCCTACTCCAGGAGCCCTTGGTTCCCAGACCCGGGCCTGCCACCCAGCAGGACACCTCTGGCTTTGCTTTCCTCATTCGGTCCAGTTTACTTTGATATGCATTTCCTGAGACCTCGGTTTGATTCAAAGTCCGGGATCCTGGTCCCAGCATGGGGTGGGCGGAGTGGGGCTTCAGAACTGATCACAGCCTCACCCGCCACCTTTGTCTCCTCTGCCCTCCCAGGCCGGCTCAGCTCTTCCTTTCCCTGCTGGGGGCCAAGAAGGACCCTGCAAATTCCTCAGTGGGAGAGGCAGCATCTAGTTTATTTTATATCTTTGCTAGTTTTCTGGAGAGAAATGGGTTCAGAGCTGAACAGGGAACTGAGGAAAAGAAGGGGCGGGGTGGGGGTGAGGACCCAACCTCTGCATGTGCCAAGTCCAGGGTTTCTGGTGTGGATCTCAAGAACAAGTCCCACCTCAGCCACCACCCAGATTGAACACGGTAGTCAGTCATTGACTCCAACATACCGATTGGCCTTTCATTCATTCAACAAATATTTACTGATGGACAAGTGGGTGCCAGGCCCTTCCCATATATACATTTATGTAACGCTCATAACAATCCTATTTGGTAAGCACTACTTTCACTCCCCCGTTTTACAGACAAGAAAACTGAGGCACAGAGTGGTCACAGAGCTAGTAAGTAGGCAAAGCTTGGGCCTAAATCCAAGGAAATGGCTCCAGGGTCCGTGTTCTTCACCACCACATTCTACTGCCTTTCAGTGAAGGGGTCAGGTGTGATGTAAAAAGAAATATTTATTTGGTCTCTGCCCCAGTGGCTAGCACAGAGCTCCTAAAAGCCTTGTACTTTCCTGAGAGCTAAGAGTGCCAGATGCATCTTTTTTCCTCCTGCTTGATCTTTCACCCTGGTTCCTGACACAATGCTCCTAAATCTCTTGTGATTTCCTGGGCCACAGGAGCATCTTTTGTTCTAATGAGGCCACTCACAGCAGGTTCCTGGATGGGGGCTGCTCACCAGGAAGACCGCACTGTGATTAGGAGCCTGGAACTGCTGACTCTCCCCACATGTTCCGGGAAGAGAGAAAGGCTGGAGACTGAGTTAGTAATCCGTTCTGCTATGTGATGAAGCCTCGTGAAAATCCCTGGGCTGCTGGGCACAGAGAGCTTCCTGGCTGGTGATCCTGAGCACAGCCACGTGCCAGGAGACTGATGCTCCCCAGCCCTACAAGAACTGAGGCTCCTGTGCTCAGACCCTTCTGAGCCTCACCCTATGTACCTTTTCCTCCAGCTCTTCACTTGCATCCTTTAAAATAGCTTTTGTAGTAAATAAGCAATAGGGGCTGTGGGTGGTAGCGCATGCTTATAATCCCAGCACTCTGGGAGGCTGAGGCAGGAGGATCACAAATTTGAGTCTGACCTGGGCAATTTAGCCACTTAGCGAGACCCTGTCTCAAAATGAAGAAAAGGGCTGGGGATGTAACTCAGTGTGAAGGCTCTGAGTTTAATACCCAATAATGCCAAAAAAAAAAAAAAAAAAAGAGAGAGTCCATAAACTGTTTTTCAAAATTTCTGTGAGTTACAGTTGCAGATGACCCAACCCAAGAAGAGAGTCATGGTGTAGCCAAGGGGGACAGAAGTTGTGGGTAACTGGGGCACCTTCTACTTGTGTCAGGTACTTGAGTTTGGGGAGTAGTCTTATGGGCTGAGCCTTTAGCGAAGAGCTGTTAGATTTTTAGGGCAGTTGCAATTATAGAATGCCGAGTTGGTGCCTGCAGAGAACAGGCAACTGCTTGATGGAGGAGATGTCCTCACGTGCCTGGTCACAGAAGTTCTCTGTGTTGAGGGTGTGTATATAGAAGGAAAAAGGGTTTGGAACTGGACACGGGGGTTCATGCCTACAATCTCAGCACATCGGGAGGCTGATGCAAGAGGATCGAAAATTTGAGTCCCACCTAGGTAACCTTGTGAAACTCTGTCTCAACATAAAAAAGGTGGACTGGGGATATTGCTCCGTGATAGAGTTCAATGCCCCTGGGTTCAAACCCCAGTACTGCCAGAAAGAAAGAAAAAAAAAGAAAGAAAGAAAGTTTATTTGATTTTTCAAACCCATGCCCTTAACATGCTTACATTCTAAAGAGGGAAATTGCCCCAAGCTGATCTCATCTATCTATAAAATGTTACTGGGTGACATAAGTGCTAGAAAGAACAATGGACCATGTGTCAGATGATGACTCGCTGTGTGTCTTTGGGCAAATTGCTTCACCTTTCTGAGCCTCAGAGCTAAAAAGGTGCCATGACTCATCAGGCACCTTTGCAGGTTACCGGAAGGATCCAAATGAACCAATGGACACGAGACCCCTTTGTTGTTATTATACCAACACCGACTATGACTCCAGGGAATTTTTCCCTACAGATTCAAGTCTGTTTGCTTCCCACAGAACCCCACGGGCCTCCCCAGCACCCTGAGTCAGTGGTTCCACCCCCTTCTGTTTTCAAAGGCAGAGAGCAGCATGTGCACCCACCTGCTCTTGGAAGGTCACTCTCACCCCACAGGTTCCTTGAGGACTTCCTGCAGACAGGCATGTTCCCTGACATGGAGATTTCTGGGATTCTGCACATTAAAGAGCCTTCAGTGAGAAGCTCAGACCACTAGGATGAGGAGGGTGGGGACAGAATGGGAGACCAAGGGGTCACTCTTGCCACACTGGAACCCTGTGCTCCAGGTCCACTTGCCACCCTTGGCCACCTTGTCGTGCGTCCCAGGAGTCTGACCTTCCCCGGCCTCCTCTCCAAGTCCCTGCTTTCTGGTTGGGGGGGTCATGGTTTGGCCATGAGATGGTGAGGAGGAGATGGGTGAGCTGGAGTGGGAGGCAAGCAAGTCCCCGGCTGCTACTGGACCTGGCTGGGTAGTAGCTGTTCCATGCCCCTTGGGGTCACAGCTTTTCCTATAGCCAGAACCGGTCCCCTGTGCAGAGACCACCTCACCATCCTGTTAGCTTCCCTTAACTCCGCCTCTCCTCAGTAAAGTGTCTCTGTTAAACTTACACTCCAAACAGCAATCCCACTGGAGTGTGCTCTTTCTTGTAGGACCTGGATGTGGGTTAGAGGACAACCTCATTCTCCTGCCTAGGAATGTCCCTTCCAGGACCACTATGGGGCAGGGCCCTATTTCTTTGCCCTGACTTCTGTCCTACTGACCCAGGGGCTGATGGCCCTGTGGGAATAAGCAGGAAGCACTCTGGGGCCCAAGCTGGGTGGAGGGTGTCCTGAGAATGAGCTCACCCCACCCCGAACCTCTCCTGATGTCTGGGCACGGTCCTCAAAGGCCCAGGGTGGACTGTGGGAGACAAAGCCTCCTGCCTCGTCTTACTCAGAGATCCACTACTTTTTCCTGTTTATGAACCAGATCAAAAGCATCTTCCCATGAAAAGTCCTACTGCAAAAGATATTAAACACAACCCTGTTGGGCTGGGGTAAAGCTCAGTGGTAGAGCACTTCCCTAGCGTGAGCAAAGCCCTAGGTTCCATCCCAGCACCACAAAACAAGCACAAAAACAAAAACTAACTTTGTTCTAGATGATCAGACCTGGGGCAGTAACATAGCAAAGCTCTGGGCTCCCCAAGGCCAGAGACTGACAACAGCCATGTTTGGAGTCCATCTCAACCAAAATTTTATTTTACCTTTGGGGAAACTGAGGCACCGTGTGGGAGAAATGAGACCCGTCCTCAGGTATTAAGTTTTCAGGCAGAACAGTTGCTTGATAAACAGGTCAGTGTCATGATTGCTTATGAATATGATTCATCATTGTTAAGTTTCAGTTATGGAAATACAATGATACACCTTTCAGGGGGTTTCCTGCAAGGGTCAGGTGATCACAGAAAACGTTTCAAAAGTACTTATAAGAACCACAGAAAAGGTCTTTTGGGTTTAAAATATCTGCTTCCCAAGCCCAGAAAGACAAAACATGGTAATGGGCTCTGTTCTCTGGTGGTTCCTTTCTGTTTAAGAACAAATCATGGGATCAACAACCTAAGTATAAAATAAAAAAATTCATATAATATTTAGAAGAAGACACAGGCAAATCTTTAAGACCTTAACTTTGGTAATATTTTCTTAAATATGGTACTGAAGGGACAGAGACAAGAGAACACATAGATAAATTGGACATCATAAAAAGAAACTTTGGAGGCCAGGCACGGTGGCACACTCCTGCAATCCCAGCACTCAGGAGGCTGAGGCAGAAGGATTGCTGCGAGTTCAAGACCTGTCCTGTGGCCTGAACTGCATAGTGAAACCCTGTCTCAAAAAAGCAAATAATAATAATAATAATAATAAACAAGAACAACAACAACTTTGGATCAAAAGCTATGTAGAAAGTACAAAAGGCCTCGAGAATGGGGGAAAATATTTGCAGGTAATATACTGTATTTGACAAAGGTCTAATATTGGAAATATATAAAGAATATTTACAACTGGCCAGCAGAAACAAAACCCAATTTAAAAATGAACAAAGGAAAAAAGTAAATTAAAAACATGAGCAAAGGGCCCGACATGGGTGGGGCACATCTGTGATCCCAACACTCTGGGTAGCTGAGGCAGCAGAATGACACCCTCCAGCCCAGCCTGTGCAACTCAGTGGCTTAGCGAAACCCTGTCTCAAAATTTTAGAAAAATTAAAAAGGGCTGGAGATGTAGCTCAGTGTGAAAGCCCTGGGTTCAATTTCTGGTACCAAGAAAACAAAACAACAATAACCACAAAAAGACTCAAAGAGATCTTTCTCCAAAGAAGATACACAAACAGGTTCATAAAAAGATACCAAATCATTGATCATTAGGGAAATGTAAATCAAAATCACAGTAAGATACCTCTCCAAACCTACTAGGATGGCTGTAAATTTTTTAAAAAGAAAAGGAACAACAGAATGTACTGGCTGGAGTGTGGAGAAATTGGAACCCTTGTGAATTGCTGGTGGGAGTGAAAAATGATTGTTTTTGTGGTCAACAGTGTGGTTTACCTCAAGAACAGACAGAATTACCATATAATCCAGTAATTCCACTCCTAGGTAAACATCCAAAAGAACTGAAAATGGGTGCTCAAATAAATACATGTACATGTATGTTATTCACAGCAGCCAAAACAATCTAAATGTCCATCAACCAATGACTGGATAAAGAGATTGCTATCCAAATGGGCAGGATGGTGTATCCCTTGTAATTACAGAACTCAGGAGGCTCAAGCAGGAGGACCATGAATTTAAATGCAGCCTGGGCAACTTAGCAAGACCCTGTCTCAAAATTTAAAAAATATTTTTAAAATGGGGATGTAGCTCAGTGTGGAGGCCCTGGGTTCAATCCCCGCTTCTGCAAAACATTCATTTTAAAAATAAATAAATAAAAAGAAAGCAGGAAGGAAAAGAAGAAAGAGAAAAGAAACTATTATCCATGTAGGCCTGTCCATACAATGGAGTATTTACTATTCAGCCGTACAAAGGAATGCAGTCTTCGTACATGCTTCGACACGGATGAACTTTGAAAACATGCCAAATGAAAGAA
The DNA here is from genome assembly GCA_004027595.1 of Dinomys branickii. Classification (NCBI taxonomy): domain Eukaryota; kingdom Metazoa; phylum Chordata; class Mammalia; order Rodentia; family Dinomyidae; genus Dinomys; species Dinomys branickii. The sequence goes on from PVLD010002962.1 coordinate 32,956, forward strand.
GCTGTGCACAAAAGACCACGTATGTTAATCCTACTTATACGAAGTGCCCAGACCAGGCAAATGCAGACAGATAGAAAGCAGACTGGGGGGTGCCAGGGGCTAGGGAGAAACTATGTAAAGCGTACTAGGGTTCCTTGCGGGCTGATGAAATAGCCATCAGACTAGATTGAGATGGTCGCCATGCAACACCGTGAATGTTCTAATGCCACTGAATTGTTTGTGTAAGTTGGTTAACTTTAAGTTGTGTAAATTTTTTTCGAAAGAGGAAGAAGGATGCATTGAAGACTTGAGGGGATGGAGAGGGGTGTGGTGGCCAATGCCAGGAGAAACGTCCTCCAGCTAAAGACCCAAGAGATCGTCTCCAAACTTGAAGAGAGCACAAAGGACCCCTAGATTCCATTAGCCAAGCCCCCCATTTTACAGATGGGACAGGTAAGACTAGAGGGTGCGGGGACTTGCTCCGGGCCACAGAGCACCTGGGAAGTCTCAGAGGAGTTAAGAGGCAGGGCTTGGGGGATTGAGCTGGGCCCTGTGCCACAATGCCACATGGCTTCTGCTGTCTGTGGAAGCTGCAGGGGGTCATGGGCATCATGAGAAGAGTGAAATCAAGCTGTCGTGGACCTTCCACCCTGAGCACTGGAAGGGGCGAAGTCTTCATCCGATGGGTTCCTGATGCTCGTCTCCACTGAGTCAACCCAGGCCGTGCCCCCTGAGTTGGTCCCTCCTAAGTGCTTTAACTTCATGAGGCAAACTCATTACCCAGCTGTTCTATTTCTGCTTTCAGCCCATGCCCCTGGTTGAAGTCATCAGTTTCCCCACAAGGACCATGGGAGGAAGGAGGATGTCCTGGATTCGGGGCAATCCCTGATCTCTCACCCAGAGGGACCCAGCTGAGCTCTAAGGGGCTCTTGCGTTAAGTTTGCTGGCTCAGACCTTTGGGACAGGTATAAAAGGGAATGGGCCAGGCTCAGCTGCATACCCAGTCTCCTCCTGTGTGCTCTAGGTAGGGACTGCGGGGATGGGGAGGGGCGGGGAAAGTGTGCTGCAGAGACTCAGAAGGCCCCTGAGCAAAGTGGATGTAACGAGGAGAGGTGAGCAAGAACAGAGATTCATGAGCACCTGCCTGCCCCAGGAGCTGCAGAGGCGGCATCTCATTGCGTCCTCCAAGCGACCTGCGCTGCACACCCACGGGGCATTCAGATGCCTGGACGGTGCAGAGGGCTGGTGGGACTCACACAGCATGCACTGCGGGACCCAAGCAAACTGGATTCCAGCCCAGATCGGCCCCCTTTCCCGTACCACTTGGGGGCTTGTAAGACATTTTTTCTCTCTGAGGAGGCATGTAGCTTTCACATTCCATGAGCTAGGTTTTTTCTGTCCTGTGGTTTGTGATTTTAAAAAACAAGTCTTGGTTATCAGAAATACCCTAAGAAGAGCTATTATCTGGGGGAATCAGAGCACTCTGCATAGGGAGGGGACATGATGGACTAGCAGGGTGGTGGCCACTGAAAGAGACAGAACCTGGCATTGGCACCTGGCTGGAGGGCTCTGTGCCCCAGGGCACAACAGCAATGGAATTTTAGTTTGTGGCTCACAGCGAAACCACAATTTTTCTTTTTAAATAGAAGCAGGCTGATGGGTATAAACAAAGGAGAATATTTTACCTCTATTCCCCCCATTAGAACAATTAAAAAGGAATCCAGGTCCCCAGAGGTGGGCAGATGTTTTGTCTTGATGGGGAGTTAGAGCATCTTAATCTGACTTTGTTGATATTTGCATTTCTTTTCTGTGTGGATTTTGGTCTCATCTCCCCAGTGACTTCCATTGGTGTTAAGCAGAACCAAGAAACTAGAAAACCATAAGATAACACAATTGAAAAGTTTATATTGAGCAACTCTAGCTTCCAGAAGTGGAATGAGAAGAGGGAAACCCCAGGAAGGCAACTGAGCTGCCCAAGGTGACTTGAGGCTCAGCTGCACGCAAAGCAGGTGTCCCAGAGGCTGGAAGGAGGCTATCAGCAGAAGCGAGAACTTCATTCTCCACAACAGGCATCAGAGGGTTATAGATAGACAGACATTCTTGGAGTGTATCTTTTTTTTTTTTTTTGGCGGTAGTGGGGATCGAACTCAGGACCCTGCGCTTGCTAGGCAGGCGCTTATTCCACTGAGCTATATTCCCAGCCCCCTAGACAGACATTCTTAATTTAGGGCTTGGGGGATTACAGTGGGAAAACAATTCTATCATGATTTTCACTACTTTTTTTTTTTGAGACAGGGTCTCACTATGTAGTTCCAGCTGGTTTTAAACTCACTAGGTAGCCCAGGCTGACCTCAAACTTACAGTGATCCTCCTGCCTCAGCCTCTTGAGTGTGTGCATCACCATGCCTGGCTACTTTTAATCCCAGTTTTGGAGGTGTGGGACCAGGCTGTAGGCCCCATAGGAAGACTGGAGTGTCTGGCTTGGCTTCCACTTCTTGTCTGCCCTGACTTAACCTCTTTTGGAGGCATCCTGATAGAGCTATTTTTTTTTTTTTCTTTTTGAGATAGGGTCTCGCTATGCAGTTCAGGCTGGCCTTGAGCTCACTTTGTAGCCCAAGCTGGTCTTGAACTCGCAATGATCCTCCTGCCTCACACTCCCCAAGTGCTGGGATTGCAGGCGTGCACCACCATACCAGGCCAAAAGTTTGACTGTGTTTTGTAACCATTTTTTTTTTTTTGGTACCAGGAATGGAACTTATGACCTCAGGTTTGCCAGGCAAGCACTTATGCTGCTAAGCTATATCCCTGGCCCAGTAGTACTTTTAAGTGCATAAATTAAAATGCATAGGGCAACAAAGGAAACCAAGTAAAATACTGCTATTGGAACATTAAAATGAATTTATAATATCATAATAAATGTCCTTTTCATTTAACAGATTCAAATATGACATCCAACTGAGGCTATAATTTCAGCATTGAGGGGAGCATAAACAACATGGTGAGATGTTTGTTCCACACTCTGAAATGAAAGGGAATATCTATAAGTTGTGTTAGGAACCAGCCTTTGGCCAGGCTGGAATTACTGTGGGATGTGCCCTCTCTTCATGCCGGCAGCAAAGTAAAAACCAAATGGTCATTGTTTACTCATCCCATTTCCTGGATCCCAGCTGAAAACCTCTGCTCTAACTTCTCCTGGCCTGAGTCTTCTCTGTAAAATGGGCTTTCTGATCCTCCCTGTTAGCCTTGGTGTGAGGAACGTAAGAGATGAGAGATGCTGAAGCACTTTGTGTTGGCGAGGGTCACACAAGCGTGAAGTGTTATTAGCATATTTTTTCTTCTTCATTATAAAGACCTAATATGTCCAAGGGACATGAGAGAAGCAAACCCTGTCTCTGTCAAGACATTTTGCAACAGATTGTCTGTCAGCCTCTGCAGCGCCACAGCATCCCGGGAAGTCCTGGTTCCTGCCCTCGGTTCCTTCCCGCTCCTCCCTCAGTCCAGCGGCCGTGCCTGGTGGGGACAAAGAGGAGTTCAGGGATGACGCAGACCCTATGCCCCTCCTGGAATCTCCCAATAAGAAGAGGGCTGACGTCATGAGCAAGCCCTCTGACATCAAGAGGTCCTCCTGGGTCAAAGACGAGAAGGAGAGCTTCATTGCAGCAGAGATCCAGTCCTAAGAAGGTGACCTCGTTGTCACCTTCGATCGTGAAGACGATCGTCAACCAGGTGAGTGGGGAGCAATCCTTGGGAGTGGCAGGTGCCAGGGCCTCTGCTGTACACATAAATGCTCAGGAGGCAGGTGGCAGAAAGCAGATTCCTGTGAGTTCCCTGTGCTGGGCTCAAGTCTAGACTCAGTTATGCCAAGCTGTGTGCCCCTTGGCAAGATGCTTCTCTGAGTTTTGCCTCTATCACACCAGAGATGCTAATAAGGTAGGACACACGGAAGTCCATCGCACAGGTGTATAAGGGGTTATCATGACCATACATCTTTAAAGTCCCAAGGAGCTTCTCAGTGAAATCTACGCTGTGATTGATAAATATGGTGAATGTTTAAATTTTAAAAGTTTATTTCAGTAAAAGACACACTGTCATTAACTCCCCTCAAAATATTCCTCTTGGGTCAAATACATTTATCTCATCTTTCTTGCCCCTCTCTGAAGCTGTTCTGAAAGCCCTTTCCTATGAATGTCTGTGTTTGTGCTATTGTGGCTGCCCCTGTGTCCTGAATTCATTCAAAATGTTTACTTTTCATGGTCACCTTGACTTTGGGAAAGAATCAGATTCACACAGTACCAGATCCGGTGAATAAGGTGGATGAAGACATACTGCCATGTTTGTACAAGCCTGATTGTTCATTGGGTGGACCTTAGGCAGCAGAATCTGCCACATTTTTACACTCAGGAAAGAGGACTTCCTGAACTGCTTCAGAAAGTGACAAGCACATATATGGAGATGGGAAAGGAACCTGGGGATGGGATGCAGGCAGACAGGAGAGAACAGAAGGAGAAAAGAAGAAAAAAAGATCAAGATATGAACTGTATATGTACTAACTCCCCATGATGAGGATGTATTTATTAGGTATCAAAAACATACTAATTTTAAAAAGGGAAAAAATTCCCGGGGGTGGTGGCACACATCTATAATCCCACCACTCGGGAGGCTGAGGCGGGAAGATCATTGTGTGTGCAAGACCAGCCTGGGCTACAAAGGCCAGTCTGAACTCCACAGAGGGACCCTGTCTCAAAAAGACCAAAAAAAAAAAAGAAGGGAAAAAATTGACTTTCTTCTCTTTGACCTACCAGGCACATCCAACCTGTGGACCACATGTTGCCTGCTCTCTTTTTAAATAATGTTATGGTAACAAATATTTAAAAATAAAGGAAGTTTGGACAGCTCTTGTTATCAAGGTCCTAATGTTAAGGTCAGATAGGAGCGATATCTTACAAGGATATTGTGACAACTAAATTGGCAATATATATGAATGACCAAACACACTTCAAAGGAAACTATGCGTACTCAGTATAGGTAGATCCTACATTCTTTTCCTCTAAAAAAAATAATAAAATCCAAGGAACATTAAAAGCAAGTAGCAAGAACAATGGGTAGGTTGGTGGGGAGTAGTCTGGGAAAGATTAATAGCAATGTGTCTTTTGCTGTAATAAAATTTTAAACATAAACATTCACTCTGTGTTTTGATCACACCTTGTATTTTCCAAGAATGAAAACATACCACCCACTCGCAGCCTCAGCACGCAGCCCACCGCCTGTGGTGCCATGAGGAAAGAGAGACAAGGCTCAGAATGCCTTGGCACCTGGGTGAGCTCTTCAGCAGGGAGAGTGACAGGTGGTGGCTTTGAGTCCCTTGTTGCCTGGTGACGATGTGCTGGAGCAACTTGACTTTCGAGGATCCAGTACTAAACACTCAGAGGTTTCACAGCAAATTGCTAAAGATTTGGTAGCTTGCCATCAGCCAAAGTAAAATTAGTATCATGAAAATTGGCAAATGTTATAAATCAGGGAATTTTCTGCCCAGACATCTGGTTTACCAACACACCACTCTCTCTGCTGATCTACAATATGTTTGATAATGAGGCATGGCCTGAAAAAGTGATCAAAAACTTGGTTTATTAAACCATTAACTTGCTCCCATCGTCTTGGCAGAACCCTGGTGAAGCACTTGATAGTTTGTTTTTTTTTTAACCTTTCAACAACCTTTTGGGGCTGGGGATATAGCTCAGTGGAATAAGCGCCTGCCTAGCAAGCGCAGGGTCCTGAGTTCAACCCCCAGTACCGCCAAAGAAAAAAAAAAAAACCTTTTATAGTTGGATTTCTTGACCCTACTTTGCAAGGAGGAAAAATTATGATCAAGGGGACTTCAGGTAACTTTCCACTGATCACAAAGTGATCAACTTGGATTCAAATCTACCATGCTTATCTCAACTAATAATTCTTTCTCTATACACCTACCATTTCTCTGTGGTGGCCTCCCTAGGGGGGAATCCTTGGTTAATTTCATAAGTAAAAGAACCCAGAGAACTTTGATGATCAGAACTTGCAACTGGTGCACTTTCCTCTGCACCTGTGTTTGAGGGGAGTGGCAGCAGAAATAAGAGGTCACAGAGGCAGGTGGTGCACACCTGTAATACCAGCACCTGGGAGGCCAAGGCAGGAGCAAGTTCCAGGCCAGCCTGGGCTACACAGTGAGTTCAAGACCAGCATGAACTATATGGTGAGATGAAAGAAAGAAAGAAAGAAAGAGAGGGGGGGGAGGGAGGGAGGGAGGAAAGAAAGAAAGAAAGAGAGAGAGAGAGAGAAAGAAAGAAAGAAAGAAAGAAAGAAAGAAAGAAAGAAAGAAAGAAAGAAAGAAAGAAAGAAAGAAAGAAAGAAAGACCTAAGATAAAGTCCTCCACTACTCTGCTGGAGCTCAAAGGGAAGTGTTCATATATGGGTGAGGCCCAGCGATCTAGAAACCACTGGAAAAGGCCTCTGAGTAAAACCCAGGATGATTTACCAGGGGTGTGGTGCTGTTACTGAGTGGATTTTCGAGAACTGTCAAGATTTCAAATTATCTGCCTACTGTACTCATAAATTATTAAAAATCTCAGAAATCCCAGTGTATGTTCAGGCCTCACATCTAAGGCTGCCTACGACCAAAAAAATATTTGTTTTATGGATCATGCATCTTAAGCCTTGGTCGCAGATGCTGGAATTTAAGAGCTGGTGCTAGTTTTCATCTACAGATCAAGAAACCGGGGTGCAGAGTGAGGACATCTGCCTGCCTTACCCAGCAGCTGATACATCTGCTGGTTGGCATTCACTGCTGTTTTTACTGTCTTCTTTGCTTGCTTGCTTTCAGTGTGGGAGCAGGAGAATGTCTTGGCGGGAGCTGTACTGCAGATGGAACCCAGGGCCTTTGCACTGAGCTACATCTGCAGCCCTTTCCTTAAATTTTGAGACAGTGTCTTGCTAATTCACTAAGTTGTACAGGCTGGGAGTCTAAATTGCAGTCCTTCTCCTTCAGCCTCCCAGAGTGATGGGATTACAGAACTGGGCCACCATACATACCTGATGACTTTTTTTTTTAAAGAAAGTTCATTGCTATTTTGAAACTACCACTGACACTCAAGGTAGAACCCCAAGAGTCACAGCTCTGAAAAGTACACCTGGGACTGAAGAGCAAGCACTTGATCATCCACTAGCATGAACCGAGTTGGCAGAGAAGCACAGCCCAGACATGCTGTGTTCTACAGAGAGGGAGTATCATGGTTTACAAGGCGTTTTTATATCATTTCACTGAGACCTGTGTGCCTGTCTCAGCCACCAGCCAAGGAGGATACTGTCCTCCCTACTTCAGAGGGGGAAAAATTAAGGCTCATACGGCATTAGAAGTACCTGCCTGTCCCAATCACACAGTGGGATGTGGCTGGCCCAGGAGTCGGGCCCAGTGGATGCCTTACTCCAGTGCTTCTAAGGCACTATAGGGTGTGTGGGGCCATGTGCCAGATGAGGGCTATAAAGGTCCTATTTTCTAACCTTGATGCCCCAGACACTCACTGTGAAGAAGGATGGTATCCGGAAGATGAACCCACCCAGACCCTACCAAACTAGTGACATGGCAGACGTGACCTTCTTGAACAAGGCTAGCGTCCTAGACCATCTGCACCAGTGCAGATCCTCCTCGTGAGGCTCTATGGAAGCGGCAGGGGCTGGCCTGGAGGTGGTGTTGAGGAAGGAATGGTGGGAACATGTCTTCTTTGAGGGGGGCAGCAGCTACTCTACTCTCCCAAGCCCTCCCACAGTTTACATTTATAGCTAAAATCACTGCCGCGCCCCACTCCTCTTGGCCGACTTTAATATTTTGGTTCTGGATTCAGACCTCCAGCAGCACCATAGTCCCAGGCAGCACCAGAAGAGATGAGATTTGCTGGGCCAGCAGCCTTGTGGGGGTGTCCTGGAGCTCTGGTGTAGGAAGAAGCACATCTACTCATTCTGGCTGACCTGGAGCTGGGGACTGAGGGTGTGAGTGGGCCTGAAGGTCAGGCTCAGGGCCGAGGCTAACTGGGGCCGCTCTGCAGCCCCGCCCTGATCCTCACAGATGGCTGCGACGTGTCTTTGGGTTAAGAGACCACAGGCCCTGTAGAGCATGGCCTGAGAGACCAGGCTATGGAGTTACTTCTTAAACTGAAGCACTATGGGAAGTTGAGCAACTCTGACAGGCAGGGACATCTCCCCCGACACCAACCACTTCCCCCTCATATTCCTCTTGACCAGAATGAGGACACATTTGGCTTCCAGATGGCTGCCTGCTCCCACCCCCAGCCAAGACAGAGCTGGAGGCAGAGTGACTCAGTGGCCACAGTCCCAGGATGAGACACTGCTGTCACACTCTCAACTCTTCAGTGGATTTTCCTTAGTTTTTTTTGCTTCTTTTCTTCCACTTTCTATTTAATGTTTCTTTTTAACATCTCACCTTATCGCATTTTGCCAAGGAGAAGCTGGGCGTGTTGGTTCCCACTTTGACCCAAGTAGGAAGTTTTTAACAGTGAATCAAAAAGAGGCACACAATGAGAGGTCGCCATGACCGTCCAACAAAGAGAAAGTTGGAGACCTATTGATTTGGCCATTTCCTGCCCTCATTAATTCTTCTTCCTCTCTGATCATTTGTTTTGTTCTCATTGGCTTGTCTGTCCTTTTTATTATTTTTTTAATGGGACTGCTTACAGAATTACCACCTTGGAGTAGAAAGAGAGGTTGGGGTCTCTTTTCAAGAGTAGGTCAGACTCAGCTGCCCACCAGCAATGGACCGTGTCTGTACAGTGAAGACTCCAAATCTATTAAGACACCTAAGAGATTTCTCAGCGAGCTCTCCTGAAAAAGGTTTCAGATCTATTAAGTCCAAGAAACAAGACATAAAATTGTGGACTATTATCTTTTGTTTTAAAACCAGGGAGGATGTGTCTCTGGGTTTCCTTGCATATGCCTCCAAAGCCATGGAGGAGGATATAAAAAATTAACACAGTGCTTATCTGTGGGAGGCAGCAGGCTGGGCACCAAGGAGGTGGGCAGGCTTTTGCTGTGGCTATGTCCCCACAGTGACTGTGATACCTATGCAAATAATTAACCCAAAAGAAACCAAGGCAAATAAATATTAGAGAGTTTGTTTTGCGTAATGAAAGGAGACTCAGACAGACTCTGCTGTCAGAGAGAACAACACTGTATCTCTCCTGGAGAAATCAGTGGTGCATTGAGCCCGCTTGGTGACAGGTTGGGGCCAGGGAAACTGGCTGAGAGGAGAGCATACTTGGAGGAAGGGTCAGCTGATCACCTTACCCCCCACACACCAGACCTACTTGGGCTTGTTCTGTGTGCATCAGCCCCTTCAGGTGGCTGCCCATCTACAGAGCCCATGTGGCCCAAGTGCACAAGGGAAGAGGCACACAGAGGTGCTGCCCCTGACTTCTCTGTCTGTGACAATGCCTACACATGACATGCTCAAAGGGGCTTGGGGTGGGGTCTCTGGGGCCAGGTTAGTGGGAGACAAGCCTTCCTTGACCGTGGTAGCCCCAAATATATTATGACCACATGCCACCCCATCTCAAACCTGACCCTAAGCTCCCTACCCCCTGCCCTTGTTAAAGGTCTTTGCTAAATGCTGGGCAGCAGCGCCTGCCTGTGGTATCAGTGCCAGGTTCGTGTGCTCTTGACTGAACCGGTTATTCGCCAAGCACCAGCCCTACTTCATGCCCTTATCTCAGTTCAGCTTCGCAAACTCAGAACTCAAGTCAACACCCTTAACTGTTATTTGTATGATCTTCACCGTGGAATGGCTCCATTATGATATTTTTCGTTCCTTTCTCCCTCGCCTTCTCTGTCTCTGTCTCTCTCTGTACTGGGAGACTGAACCCAGGTCTTTGCATTGATCTACAATTCGCTTTCTCTCTCTCTCTTCCTAGGTTGCTAAATTGCCCAGACTAGGACTGGCTTTGCAGTTCTCTTGACCCAGCCTCCCAGAGTGCTAGGATAACAAACACGCACAACCACAACTTTCTGCCAGTGCTCTTTATGTTGCTTATGATTAGGCAGCTTTAGGAGGCTGAAGGAAAAAGGCTCCTAGGAATGGAGTGGCTGGTAAATTCTTGGCCTTTTCTACAGGGGTCCATGCTGCAGGGGTGAGCACAAGGATGTGAGTCCCGCAAGATCCTGAATTTCTGACCTCCAAGTGCGACTGAGGCTACTCTTAGTTGCTTTCTCATTGCTGGTACAGAATATCTCCTTCCTGAGAGAAGGAGCGTTTATTTCGGTTTCCAATTGTGAAGTTTGAGTCCGTGTTCAGCAGCTGAAACACAGGAAAGGCACAGTGCAAGTGTCTGGGTGGTGGAGGTGAGTTGCTTGTGTCATGGCCACCAGGAAGCCAACAGAGAAGGGAGGAACCGGAAGGGAGATATCCCGTCCAGGCCACACCCCCAGTGACCTGCCTCTTTCAACCAGGCCACGCTTCCAATATGGCTGAATACAGAGCCCCCATCATGAAAGTACCCTCACGTTCCCGTAGTGTAGTGGTTATCACGTTCGCATCATAAAAGTACCTTTTAAAAGCTCCACCTCTGGGTGCAGGAGGCTTTAGGGAGACATCCTCCATCCCAACCATAACTCTCCAAGCTGGGTATGGTTCAGAAAAGGGCTGACTCTTTGGTTAGGATCCTGTCAAATGCCTAGTTCCTATATGTTTCCTAATTACATCTTCCTAGCACTGTTTTCCTCCCTAGAGATCGTGAAAATCAGTCTATGCTAATCACGTAAGTGTCTCTTCTGTCTCTCAGTCTATATACATATAATTAGGTCTGTGCCTTACACATATAATTAAGCCTCCTTAGAATTAACTGGGGGGCTTTGAGCAGAACTCTTCAGGCAGCAAGTGGACTTAATGGGGTGAGGGAGGCTGCACCTGCTAAATCACCGGGAAGGACTTATGTCCCCAAGGCCTTGCCACCTGTTTGTCTGTCCAGGCTGGGGGAGAAATGTACATAGAATATGTATCTCCCTATGGTTCTCCTTCTCTGTGACCAATCTCCCTCTTTCTCCTTTGCATGTCCACTTCTGATTTCCACCTGCAGTGGAGAATCTGGTGCTGGCAAGACTGAGAACACGAAGAAGGTCATCCAGCACCTTGCCAGTATCAGAGGAACTGGCAAACAGTCCTCGGGTGAGTGAGCAGGTCTGATGGGATCCTCGGGTCTAGCTCCCTTATCCAGGCTTCTGTGGCACACACTGCAGGCCCATTTGGTCTGTACCACTCTGTGGATTAGGACCATTTTGTGGATGATGAGACTGGGGCTTCCAGAGAAGCGACTTGGGTTGGGTCACATGTGGATGAGGTGGCCACCCTCTCGGGTTCTTGCCCCCAAAAGAACAGGAACAGAAGGGAAAGTGGAAAACAGTTTCCCTGCTATGCTTCTTCTTTAGGACCTGGCTACTCCAGGGTACACGGAGCCTTGGCAGGGCCAACAGCAGTTGTAAATGCTGGCAAAGAGGAAAACAGCTTTGCAGGCAGGCTGGAGATGCAAGGAAGGGTTTCCAGGTACCCACAAGGATCTCTCCTCCGACTGCAAAGCCAAGGAACAACGGCTGGAAATCAAGGCTGCCAGTGTCCCCATGCACACCTCCTGATACCACAGGGCCACAGAAGGACATTGTCAGGAGCAATCCTCCTCCCAGATCACTACCTATGGCCCCACTGACCCTGATTTCCCAGCCTCCCCAAGCCATTTCGCTCCTGGGTTCTAGGTACAAAAGTCACTATCATTTGCAAGCCCAGTGCCTCTGCTGTGGATCCCAGTGCAGCAGCCAACTGGTCACTCCTCTTTGGGTTTCTTTTTGGGTCAGGGGTTCCTGGAGGATCAAATCATCCAGGCCAATCCTATGCTGAACGCCAAGACCACCAGGAACAACTCCTCTTGCTTGGTAAGTGTGAGAAGCAGCAAGAGGGGTCCCTTGGGGATGGTAGGACAGGTAGCATAAGCCTATTCCAGGTTTAAAAAAAATTGAGAATGATTTAAAGTGAGGAGAAGAGGAAGAGGCAAGTTGAGGCACCTTGCTCCCACAGATCTTTGAGACTATCAAGATCTACCCAGCAAACAGAGCCCACTTCAGTATTTAATCAAGTGTCTCTGGTGCAGAGACTTGGTTCAGGGTGATGGAAGGGCCACAGAGTCACACAGGGGACCCAGAGATTCATACTGCCAAGAAGTTGTGACCCCTTCCAGGCTGGGAGGGAACTTGGAGAGGGTCCCTGATGATTTGGGGTTAGGATCTTTAAGCCCCAAGTCACAGGAAGATCTCAGCAATTTATGAGGCTCTGCCCACAGGAGCCTTCCTTTTGGCCTCTCTGGCCCTCTCTGGAGCTCCTCCGTGACTGAGGCTGGTGAGCTGCTGGGGGTCCTGGGAAACAGGGCAGAGGGGTGGGTGGAGTTGGGGAATGGGAGAGGAAAGAGGTGATGGCAAACAGATCCAGGAGAAGCCCAGATGGATAGAGAGAAGCCTATTTCCAGGAATGTTCAGTTGTGGCCTGCTACAAATCAGGGAGAGAAATGGATGTTTCTTGTTAAAGAGACTCCCTACCACCTGGCTGTTTGGCCAGATTCCCATGTGGCCAGGCCTCTAGGCAAAATTCCAGAGTCCCAGCCTCTCCTGCTGAGTACTGTCTCCCCCACAAATCCCAGCGCGCACACACACACACACACACACACACACACACACACACACACACTCAGACTTAGCACCACTTTGTCTATTTCCCTCTCTGCTCATCTTTGTGGGACACACACAGCTCCACACATAGCCCAGTTTCATGGCCCATAGCCCCCTTTGACTTCATGGTTGCTGCTGAGGAGCCCCTCAGATCTGGGCTGTGTCTTGTTCTAAGGTTATGAGCAACCTCTCTCACACCCCCTCTCCTCTCCTCCTTGTACAGGGCAAGTGCATCTGAGTCCACTTTGGAACTATAAGCAAACTGGCCGGAGCTGACACTCAGAGCTGTGTCAGGCCTCTTTGAAAGGGTTTGTTCAGGCAGGATCAGCTACTTAAATTTTGAAGCCCTCTGCAAGATGAAAATGTATGGTCCTTATTTAAAAACTATTAAGAATTTCAAAGCAGCACTCTGGTAGGGTGAGGCAGGAGAATCTCAAATCTGAGCCCAGCCTGGGCAACTGAGTGAGATGCCCAAAATTGTAAAGGCTGGAGATGCAGCTCAATGCAAAGTCCCTGGGTCAAAACCCAGACCTTGAAGAGAAGAAGAAAAAGAATTCCAAAATAGTCATGGAGGAGCATTAAACCAAACAACTCTTCTGAGGTTGGCCTGTACCATGATAAGTTCAGTGCTGCTCTGGGCTCCTGTCACTGGCAGTCAGGCCTCCCAAGGCCTGCAGTCTTTGAGGAGAGGGAAGAGTCACACCTCCTGTGGCAACTGTCTGAGACTACAGGAGGAGGGGGCCTGCTTTCCACAGGACCTGAACTCTGGGTGGAATGGTTCCTGCTCACTGGATGTCTGCTGACTCTTTTTACAGATCTCTTAGGGAAATCTCATGTCACTTCACAGCAGGTAGCTGAGAGAGGCCACCACATTTTCTAGCAGATTCTAACAAGAAGCCTGAACTTGGTAAAGCTCCTGGTGTCCGTCTGCCTGCTCTCAGGCTCGCTTTTCCATGTGTGTGGGGTCTTGTGTCATCCCTATGGTCCTGAGATGATCCTTTTGGTTTAAAGTTAGGTGATCCACCACTTCCAGGGAGCTTTGTCAAAGTCCTTCTGTGTATCTCATCCTCATAGTAGCCCTGTGAGGCTTCATGCCACTGTGGGTCCATTTCTCAGAGAGGGCTTTAGGATGCTTGCAACTCCTCTCTGAGATGTAAACCTGGAATCTGAGGCCTTAGACTCTCTGTGTTTTGGGGCTGAGGTTTCTGAGTGTGATGCTCTGATAGCGAGCAGCACAGGGTTAGCCAGGGACTGTGGTTATCCCAGGACTGGTGCTTGCATGAGCAATAATAAGGCTCCTCTCTGGGTAGAAACAGCCCACACTGGCTGCACAGCTTGGAGAGCAGAATACACTCACCCACTCAACTGGATGCCTTGTACAGGCACCAACACGCTCAACTGTCCTTGGCAGACCTGCTCAGGATATCAGGTGGGAGGCGGGATAACTCAGCCAGAGATGAGAGTACTGGGCGCTGTACCTCACTCACAGGTGGGCTTCATTGGTGTTAAATATGGTATAAATTAATGGATGGCATTTTGAAATTGGGAGATTTTACATAAAAATCCTACTTTCTGGTTTTTGTTAGAGTAGCAGAAGAACCAGTGCCTTGGAGCCTGCCCTCCTACATGGCACTAATCAGGGCAGGTAAGTGGGGGCACACACACCCCACCCCAAGCTGGAGCTCACATTCTGCTGGTCCCCACTCCCCCACCACACCCTATTGCCTCCCTGACACAGAACAAAGTAGCAGTCACCATTATCTTGCTTCTTGTGCTTCAGTTTTTCTTTATCGTGCACACACCCTAAAGGAAAACACTTGTTGTACCTATCTCCTCCAAAAATTAAAAACAGAGATAGATGAAGAGGTGCACGCATCAGAAGAAAACAAGAAGCAAGTACATTTTTTGTAAAAGCAACAGCTTTCTTGTGTTTGTTACATGTAGTGTTTATATTCTCATGGAAATCATTGTGTTACTTTCAGCATTGAAGTGTGTCCTGTCCATTACGGGAGGGGAGGTAGAAAGACACAAATTCACTTATTCCCCCAAATTATCCACCGAATGCAGATATTGAGGACACAGCTAAGTTCCCGTGACCCTCTTATCACTCTAAGCTCCTTGTGGGGTCCTGTCCCCATCCCTCTGGGACACTGAGGGATCCTAGAGGGCAGGAACCACATCCTAGTCAGTCCTATGACCACACATGATGCCTGTCACCATCCCTCCCCTGTGAGAGGCATTTGGAGATGTGAGTTAGAAATGAAAGGGGAGATAGTCGTGCGTTAGCCTGCTGTTAACTGGCTTTGCGGCTCTTAGCAGTGTCTGCTGCGGGTCTCCAGTCGTAAGGAGCTCTGCGGGATAAGCCAAGGTATCACTGCGGTGGACAACATGCACAGCAGAGAGGACCTGCAGATCACAGACTGGAGTGGGTTGGTGTGGCTCTCAAAGGGCAGGGAGGACAGCTCTGGGGTCCACTGTTCAAGGCCACCACAGCTGGGGTCAGCATGGGGCCACTCAGAGCTGGGACACAGCAGCACACAGTTCTAGCAGCAGAGTCTCAGTTGAGATTTCTAGGGTGGTACCTGGCATTTATCCCCAGCCTGCTGTAGCAAGCAGTTTCTCTGCACAGTTAAGCTACAGTTCCGTAGGGACTTAGTTATCCTCCCCACAGAACCTTTCCACAACCCCACTAGAAGGGACTGTCTCCCCCACCAGCCCCTCTGCATGCCCCGTCTCCTTCTGTCATGGCACTGAGCTTTTGTGACTTCTGTTAGAATTAGTCATACCTCACTCAACAAGGGGGGTGCATTCTGGGTAATGTGTTAAGTGATTTCATCGCACAAGCATCCGAGAGCATAACTGCACCTGGGTGGTACAGCCTGCTATTCACCTAGGCTGTTTGGTATTTATAGATGAGACAGCCTATTGCTCCTAGAGCCAAGAGGGACAAAGGACATGAAATTAAATCAAGCCAAAGAGAAACGGTGCAACTGAGAGACCAGTTAACACAAGATGTATGAGACTGCTGCCAGTGTAAGACTGTATACTGCTTCCCAGTAGCCTTTTCTGTTACAACCAGAAGGAAGATCCAGGTGTGGCGGCACACACCTCTGAGCCGGCACTCGGGGTGGCTGAGGAAGGAGGATCACAAGTTCTAACACATCCTAGGCAGCCTAATGACTTAGGGAGACCCTGTTTCAAAACAAAATTGTTTTAAAGAGCTGGGGATGTAGCTCATGGGGAAGGCCCAGGGTTCCACTGCCTGTCCTGGAGGAAGAAAAAGGAGGAGTTCAACCCAAAATAATGTGAAAAAGTACAGATTAGTAAAGGCAAATAGTAACATAGCTGCTTATTATTATGTCCTGTGTGTAACTTTCTGTTTATGCCGCTTACAGATGGGATAGGTTTGCTCACCAGCATCTCTACAAATGCGAGAATGATGCGTTGCACCATGTTGTTACAGTGGCTGCAGTGTTCCTGGGTCACAGGGACTTTCCACTTCCATTCTAATTTTATGGGATTGGCGATCGTAGACGCGGTTCTTCACTAACCAACACAGTTATATGACACATGAGTGTATTCTGTACTAAGCCAATGGTGGTGAACCTTTTAGAACTTTCAGGGATAATAAATATCCAGCTGCAGCATGTGTGCCATAGGTTCACCACTACTGTACTAAGCTCTGTCCTTTTTTGAGGGGAGGGGGAGACAGGATCTCACTAAATTACTAAGTTACCCAGGATGGGCTCAAACTTGCAACCCTTTTATCTCAGTCTTCCAGAGTCCAGGGATTACAGATTTGGCTGCCCTTTCTCCTCTGATGACAGAAATGATTCCTGATTTATCTTGTCCTTCCCTTACCCAAGTATCTATGTGGCATGAAGTCTTAATAACAAAACTATTGTTAAAAATAATACTACCTCCCTTTATTGAGCACCTACTATGGGTCAAGCACTGGACTAAATATTTTACACATCACTCTGATCTATCCTCACAACCACCTACTATATTCATTTTGCAGATGACTAAACAGAGACCAGAGAGGTTAAGTAAATCTCTGAGAGCGTTCTGGGCCTTCTGGAGGAAACAGACCTCCCCATTCAGGTGTGCCTGATTTTAGAGCCCACACCCTGCTGCAGTGGCCCATTTGGGGGGCCCCACAGTGGCCATCTTGGCCTGCACAGCATGGGAGGAGGAACCAAGTTCCCTTCTCCGGTGCTTGGCAGGATGTCTTTGATGTGCTGGGCTTCGGCGCTGAGGAGATCAGTGTGTACAGCTGAGTGCAGGAATCATGCTGTCTGGGAACATGAAGTTCAAGCACAAGCCCAGAGAGGGACAAGCTGAGGGTGACACCACAGAGGGCAGGCAGCAGGCTGGGGCTGTTCAGCGACAAAGCAGCTGGTGGCGGGAGCTCACTGCTCTGCAAAACAGGACTTTGTGCTCATTCCAGACACTGCCAATAAGACGTTCTTAGAATGTTCAGTCACTGATATTTTCAGAAAGGCAAGATGGTGAGTCAGAGGTTTTGGTTTCTCCAGTCTGCTTTGCTGCTTGACATTGAGAAAATGTAGAAACCACTTAGGATCTTTATTTTCTTCTTGGCAAAATGGTTTCTCTTCCCCCTTCCCTGTCACCTCTCCCAAGACCACAGTAGAAAATGCTAGGTGTCTCTGGGGCGTGGCACCATCTTCTTTCCTCTGCTTTCTTCATCCCTCCTCAGTGGCTGACAAAGTTGCTCACCTCATAGGTCTCCACTCTGGTGAATTCCAGAAAAGCATCACCAGGCCCTGGGTCAAAGTAGGCAATGAGTTTGTGCAAAGGCGCCAGAACATGGAACAGTGCAACAACTCCACTGGGGCTCCGGACCAGGATGTCTATGACAAGAAGTTCATGAAGCTGGTGGCCAGCATTAACAAGACTTTGGACACCGAGATGCAGAGGCTGTTCTTCACTGGGGATCTGGACATTACTGGCTTCGAGATCTTTGAGGTATTCCCGGTGTTATGTGTGTTTCTTCTTTGGGTAGCTGTTTATCCTTTGATAGACTACTTTTCTCCACGGTTGTCTCATCTGTCACCTTCGACCTGGGCAAGGTGACAGTTTACCACTAGATCTCTGATTTTTGGACTCCAGAAATTTCCATCTGCTTTTCTATGATGCTGAATCATTAAAAAATGGTGTGAAGTTAGTGAATAGAGCTCATGATATGCCAGGGCCAGCCTATACTGGCGCCAAGAGCTAATTGTTAACGTTTTCAGGAATTCTGTGAGTCAGTTGACCTGATATTGATTGTTCAAAATTTGCCATGGTGTGAATATTTACACTATGAAATTGGCAACCCCTAAAAAGTGTGGTCTTTGGTTTTTAAAGAAAAGGTCTGACATCAGCAACCATTGATGACCCTCCATTTGGGGAAATGAAGAAAATGAGGGAGGGTTTATTATCCTATAGATAAGAAAAGCTACAGAGAGAGACAGAGAGACAGAGAGATAGACTGAGACAGACAAAACTGCCCCCAGGGATACAGTGGGTCAGATCCATAAAACACTTCAAGTGATTTTCATCCCTGGAAAGATGGTTCTTTCCACAGTGATTTTCCTTTGCTATATGGGCTATGTGGGATTAGGGTTCCAGAATCCCCACCTCAGGGGAGGGCAACAGAGAACTGCTTCTCATATGTGGTTGCGACCATAAACAGGTCAGCAATCAGGCATCTCGCCCTCGCAGAATCCGTCCTCTTCGTGGCCCTTTGGCAGGCTCTCTGGGCCCTAGCTAATGCCTCCTTCTCTGTCCTTGCCCAGTTCCACGGCTTTGAGCAGCTGCTGCGCATCAGCTTCACCAATGAGAAGCTGCAGCAAAATTCTTCACCCGCTGCGTGTCCGCGCTGGAGCAGGAGGCGTACAAGCACGAGGGCGTCAGTGGACATTCATGAACTTCAGCCTCCACCTGCAGGCCTGTACGGCCTCCCAGAGAAGGTGACTTGCTGCTCCCAGGAGGGGGCTGGAGAGAGACTGGGGCCTGCGTGGGGCATGCCCAGGAGGGGACAGTCACGAGGGCTTGGGGAAGTCAGCAATACAACCTTTGTTGGCCTGACCACTAGCTCCCCCCACACACACACACGTGCACAAAATGCGCACAATAACAGCAGCAAAGACAACTATGAGCTGGGCAGTGTCTGCTACAACTCCATGGACAATGACAATCTACCAAATAGGGGGCATTTTATTACCATTTTGCAGATAGAAACATTGAGGCACAGGGAAAGGAAGCCCCCTGTCCAAGGCAGCAGAGTTTTGCCCTAACCAGGCAGCATAATAGTTCACTCTGTAATCACACCACATGGAATGTTTGAGCAAATGATCTAGGGTCAAGAACATACGTAAACATTATCAAAATATGTGTGTTGAAATTCAGTATTTTGTGAAATTAATAGGCACTGGTAATAAAAGGGAAAAACTTTTAAAGAATATATATTATTTAATCAAATGTGGAAAAAGGATAGAGGAAAGCAGATAAAAGAGAGGCAGAGACAACAGGTGTCACTGACGTCAGGGTTTTTCTGAAGATCGAGCCTGCCTGGGGCCACCGCTGGGGCGGGATTAACATTTGGGGTGCTGCTTGGCCTTAGTCTTCAGTGTCACTTCTGTTGGACTCTATGGATTCCAGCCTCTTTCACGTCAAAAAGCCACATGAAAGGGTGACCATGGAGTACCAGGTGCTGTTCCCAGGGGTTGCTGTCCTGGGTTCCGCTTCCCGGCTTGCCACGCGGGTGGCCAGCCCATCTCTCTCACCAGCCTCAGGCCCAACGCTGCTCTGTTCCTCAACATCCAACACTGTTCTGTCCTTTTCCGCCTTAGCCCATGGGCATCTTGTCCATCTTGGAGGAACAACGCGTCTTCCCCAAAGCCACAAGTGCCACCTTCAAGGCAGCCCTGTATGGCAACCACTTGGGCAAGTCCAGTAACCTCCTTAAGCCCAAGATGGGCCACAAAGCAAGGGCCCTGAGGCATCCACTGGCTGCCACCCGCCCCTGCTACTGTACACCCACACTGACCTGCCTCTCCAGAGGATTCTGCCTCCAACTAGCACAACCATAATGTATCAGGGTGCCCAGCAATTGAAATGAACTCCAGCTCAAACTCCTCAGCGCTTCTCCACCTGAGAATTCTAAAGTGACTCAGCCGAAGATGCTCATTAGGATGCAGTTGGTGACTCATGCCCTCAGACCTGCCAGGGCCACACCAGTGTCAGTGGCCCTTGGTTTGATGGCTGAACATCAGTCTCAGCCAGAAATGACACCAATTACAAAAAGAAAAAAAAAATGATTCTGTGAGCCCATTAATTACTCCCAACTGAATAATTTTTTCCCCTCTGATAGTTTGTAGCTGCCAAACCAATAAGGTGACATCTGTGGAGCAGCTTTTTCACTCATGACAAATGTAGTCCCTGGGAAAGAGGGAAATTAAGTATAGCTAGGACTCAGGTTTTATTTGTGTAACTAATAGAGAAAGTAATGTTCATCCAGCCAGCTTCTAAGAGTGTGTTTGATTTCCTTGAGATTTCAATATTGCTGTATGTGCCGACACTCTGGCTATCAGCAGAATCTGTTGAGCCTCTGTGGGTTTAACTGCAGGGAAACAGCAGCCTTAAGACAGTGCTGTCAGGAAAGCCATGATTGCATTGGGCATTGGGGCCAGGATTTTATATCATCAACCATAACAATGCCAATTACCAACAAAATGGATTGGGTCGATACTTTGAGCAAACAGCAGGCCTGGAGCCAAATTGCAGCACTACACCTCCTTGCCACACTGAAAGGAGAAGAGCTCCATATTTATAGCAAGGGTACATTCAAAGCTAAATGGGAGCTGTGTACTTCCAAGAAGGCCTTCAAATAAGGCACTGAGGTGACAAATGTCTATGTGCTAAATAGGAGATGGGAAACCCAAAGGTTTGGCTTCTCTGATACTTTCCTCAGTTCTCCATGGTCAGTGGAAGAATCCACAAATCTCCTTCCTCCGTATCCATGAAGCTAGGGCCATATTGCAAAATGGGAAACAGAAATGAGTGGATGTCCAATTGACTGGATATAGGGAGCCCCCAGTCTTGGATGAATAGGGCTCCCATTCCTCCAGGCAATGACCTTACAGTGCTATAACTAGGATGCATGCTCCTCAGCAAGGAGAGGCCCCACAACCTTGCAGAGATTTCTTCATGTAGCTCAAGATTCCACCAGCCATGACCAATCACTGACAGCAAGTCCACCTGGGCAGAAGGAGACTTTGAGGGTCAGGAAATTCAGTGTGCCCAGCAGAGCAGACAGTGTAAGGAAAGATCACAGCTTGAGAGACAGCAGCCAGGGAATCCTGGTTTACCATGTGCAATGCTCAGAGATGAGGTATCCAAGACAAGTAAGCTGAAAATGCTGAAGAAAGCAGAGAATGATGTCTCCAACTCAAACTGGGGTTTAGGACCATTCTCCAAAGCACAAATTCTTCAGGAAAAAAACTGAAGCCCCAGGGGATAGGGCTAGAGGTTGGTCCTAAGATTCCACAGTAGAACAAAGCTGTAGGTTGAAGTGCCAGGTGTGGAACCTGAAAAGGGGAAGGAAGGCCTCCAACTTACTCACTGGCATCTGCCTCCCTCCAGGTGGGATATAGCATCACAAGCTGACTGGAGAAGAACAAAGACCTCCTGAATGAAACAGTGGTGAGCTTGTTCCAGAAATTAAGTATGGGGCTCTTGGGTGTTCTCTTCAAAGAAGAGGAAGCTCCAGGTATAGTTGGCCTTTTGTTGGGCCCAGTCTTGCTGTGGTGATGCACTTTAATGGCCAACATGGGAAGAAGGAAACAAAACTCTCTTATTCAACTCTTGTCAAATGCATACATGAGTGAATGAATGACAAATTGCTCAAAGTAGGACATGAATGATACAACCATAGAATAGAAACAAGTTAACGTGGGGCCAAGGGTGACTCCGTGATAGAGCATTTGCCTCGTGAGTGTGAGATGCAGAGTTTGATACCTGGCACGACAAGAGTAAGAAAGAAAAAGCAGATAAGAGAGATGTCAGTGTGTCCTGGGAGCCTCCATAGCTGAACGGATCATGGAGCCTATGTCTCCTCCAGGTGGAACGACACTGCTTGGGAAAGTTGACCCCCAATCGCCCTGTGCTTATCTTCTGACTCTACTCTTGTCTGAGACCAAAGCCAAGCACAGCCCTGACTCCTATCCAGTGGTGATCATGTAGCCCACAGGGGAATGGCCTGGGTGAAAACTGTCCCCTGGAACTGCCATTTGCCTGGACAGAAACGGCCAATCTGCTTGGGCTCAGGGACATTTCACTAGCATGCCCATCCTTCAAAGGTCTGCAGGCTCTTCCTCCTCCCCAGGCAATGGGGAGCAGTTTGTTACCTTGTGCCACCCTAAATCACTCTCCAGGGAGGCCAGGGCCCCTTTCGGCAGTTATGCTACAGTCAGCCCATTTTCCCGCTCCCTGGTAGACCTCATTTTCCTAGTGGGAGGGTCCCACCTCACCTATTCCCATGCAAAGTGCTTTTAACACAGAGAACATGTGTGCTTTGGTATACACAGCACTTACCGGGGCTGTCTGGCCCTGTGCTGGGTGCTGACACAAAATATATTTGTCTTTTCCCCAGCTAGAGGCAAGAAACAGAAGAGAGGGTCCTCCTTCACGATAGTTTCCAATTTTTATCGAGTAACTAGGAGCTACTCAGAGGCCACCTTGGGTCCAGTATGGTCTGGCTGCTGTTCCATGGCCAAGGTCAGAATGATTTCATTCTGTCTGTGACCATCTCTAACTCAAGAAGTCTGTTGCCCTCTGAAGAGCACACAGAATTACTGGACCACCACCAGACAAAAAAGACCCTTAGAAAAGATCCAGTCCAAACACTTCCAGACTGACGTCTAGCAATTAGAGGGACTTGTGCAACAAGACAAATGGAGATATGAGTGACCAAGATCTTGGGCCCAAGATTTGGCTGACAGGTCTTCTGTGGGGGTCACAACTTCTGCAAAATTTGGACATTACTGGGAACATTTTCCAAAGTGCAAAAGTAGAGCCACCGAGGAGATGTGGTGTGAAGGAAGATTTTACTATTTCCCAAAGATGAGGCTTTGCTGGGCAGAGTGAGCCACCTCATTGGAGGGATCCAAGATGCAGAAGAGGGACCATCCCTTAAGGAGGTTAACAGCAGGCAGGACCTTGCCTGCCAGACTCTATAGGTCTTCCTAGCACCAAAATTCTTCAATAAATCAGCCCTGAATCGGGAGAGGCCTCCTTTCTTGTGAACCATGTCACTCTTGTTCTTGAGAATAGTTCTGTCCAAAAGAACTTTCTACAATGATAGAAATGGTCTCTTCTTGCTGGACATGGTGGTGCACGCCTATAATCTCAGCACTTGGGAGGCTGAGGCAGTAGGATCGTTCGTTGTGAGTTCGAGACCAGCCTGGGCTACAAAGCGAGCTCAAGGCCAGCCTGAACTACATAGTGAGACCCTGTCTCAAAAAGACCCCCCCAAAAAGAAAGAAAGAAATGTTTTCTTCTTCACTGTCTAGTATGATGGCCATTAACCTACATAGCTAATACACACTGGAAAAGTGTTCGGTGGGGCTGAAGCACTGAGTTTTAATTTTAATGTAATTCTAACTACATATCTCTCCTGAGTATGGGTAGCTAACAGTATCAGTGTTAAGTCTCACTCAGTCTCTCTCTCTCTTTTTCTTCCCCCTCCAGTCCCAGGAGCAGCCGAACAAGCTGATGACCACCTTCCCCACAGCACCGCCCCCCTCCATTTTGTCCACTGCATTGTCCCCAATGAGTGTAACCAGTAAGGTATGTTATGAGGTCATGTCTCCCTTCTGGAAGTTCTGGGAGTCTGAAAAGTTAGGGTTTGTTCCGAGTTAATTTCACCTTTTAGTGCCAGAGCTGATGAGGGCAAACCAAGGCTCAGAGGGAGAAACTCTCAAACAGTAGATTAGCTAAATGTCATGTTCTAGCTCCTTTCTAAAGTAGAATGGTGCCCACTCAGGCAGAAAGGACACTCACAGAGTTTTAGGGCATGGGTTGAACTGAAAGAGGGGAACCTGGGCCCCCCTGGGCAGTAACAGGAGAAGCCTTCTTAGATGGCAAGAGCTGGTCTGCCCTATTCCAGAGCAGTGACTCTCCACCCCGTGCCTCTGTCTCGGCAGGCATGGTGGATGTCCACCTGATCATGCCTCAGCTGGCTTGCAGTGATGTCCTGGAAGGCATCTGTATCTGCAGAAAGGGCTTTCCAAACAGGCTGCAGTGCCCAGAGTTCAAACAGAGGTGAGTGGTGTCCCCCTGAGGCCTTGCTTGCAGTGCTTACTCTTCAGGGCACGCACTAGTGGGTCAGTAGAGTGGCATCAGGCTGGCAGCACTGTGGATGCCCTACCAGTACTGCGTCACTCTCATCGCTGTAGTCCACTTTGCCTCACCATTCAACCAGAAGCTGCGTTTCTTTGTCTGCCAGAGGCTGCTTTGCCCTTCCTTGGCAGGCTGAAAGTCCCAGGAATTAATGCCTCCCCAGGTGTATCCCTTAACTGATGAGTTGATATATAAATACTTCCTCTCCCTTGTCCTCATAAAGGACTAATTCTGAGTTCATTTTCTATACTGGGTCTCAGAAGCAGCGCGCTGGTAAACATTTAACAAATGTTCTCAGGGCTAACAAAAAGAAGCCCTTATTGGTAGGAAATCTGCCAGTTTCCATGATATAAATACTCCCTGTCCATCCCCCTCAGTGGCATTATGCTCCAGTGGCCCGTTGTGATACCTGCCTTGATAATATATATATTTTATTGGTTTTCTGCTCATTTTCCAATCTGACCACCTACAAAATAAACTACT
The DNA here is from genome assembly GCA_004027595.1 of Dinomys branickii. NCBI lineage: Eukaryota > Metazoa > Chordata > Mammalia > Rodentia > Dinomyidae > Dinomys > Dinomys branickii. The sequence goes on from PVLD010002962.1 coordinate 57,571, forward strand.
TGCACTGGAACCCTTGTCTCAAAGGTCTGCTTCTGGAGAAATTAAACGAAGACTCCTATCTTGGAGATGACCTTCCACACTCCTCACTTTCTAGAAGATATTGCTATACATTGAAGAATTAAGAAGAGCCATAAACAGAGTATGATGGTGCATGCCTGTAATCCTGGCACTCTTGGCGGCTGAGGCAGGGGGATAGCAAGTTTAATTCCAGCCTGGGCATCTTAGAGAGACAAGCTCAAAATAAAATTTAAAAAGAATAAAGGTTTTAGGGATGTAGCTCAGTGGTACAATGCTTGCCTAGTATGCACAAAGCCCTGAGTTCAATCCCCAATTTGGCGGTGGGGAGTTCACTGGATATCAGCTTGGCTAACTCTCCCTCTGAAATCCCCTGCTAGGAAAGATGTGGCCAGGATCACAAAGGGGGCTGCTAACAGGTCAGCCTAAGAAAATGTTCTCCAATGCCTGGGCCAGTGCTTTTCCTCTACTTCTAGCTCTATCAGAAAGAGAAGGACTTGCATTTCTTCATTTCTTGGAACACCTCCTCCCAGAACCCCTAGTCCACACGAACATTCACCTCCACGCTGTAACCTTTGGCCCAAAGCCTCTTGTTTGTCTTCCCTGCCTACTGTGGGAATCTGTATATCATGTCTAATCCTTGTTTTAAAGACCATCTCAAAGATGGGTGGATTAGGATTGTCTAGGGCTACAGTGCAGACTGTAATCCTAGCTACTTGGGAGGCTAAAGCAAGGGAATCACAAATTCAAGGCCAACTGGGCAAGTTTGCAAGACTTTGCTTAAAATAAAAAATGTATAAGGGAGTCGGAGATGTAGTTCAGTAGCAGAAAGCCCCTGGGCTCAAATGCCACTACTGAAGAAAAAAAAAATTCTAAATAAGGGCATGAATATATAACTGCATGAACTTGGGTATGCCGATGACTGGCAGTCCTCTCTTCCATCAGGTACCAAGGGCTGAACCCCAGCGTGATTCCCCAAGGGTGTGTGGACAACAAGAAACCGTGGGGCTCAGAGCTGCTTCTTGGGGCCATCAACCTGGACACAAATGAATACAAGATTGGGCACACACCAAGGTATGGTCTTCCGGTGGGTGTCGCTTCCCTACATGCATTCAGTATTATCCCAAAGTGGGCTGAGGAGTTTGAATTCCAGCTCTGCCGCTAGGCATTACCTCAGCTGAGAATCTCAGTTTCTTCCTCTGAAAACCCAGGGTTACTAATGCCACTCTTACGATATTTGGGGTGATAGAACCCAGCTCAGCACAGAGTGGTACTCAATGGTAAGGTATTTCTTAGTCCTGTAGAGGCTTGTTTCTAAGACTCGAAAGAGCAGATCAGACTGAAGGTCCTGGATCCGATGGGCATGGCACTATGTGTAGGTGGGGCCTGGGCAATGGAGCCCTGTAATCACAGCTCACCCACACAGTGAGCCCCAAGCCTTGCGCTGGCTGTGAGTCGGGGCTGACTCAGACAGAGTGGCCTCCTGATCCTGACTCATAGGGCCTGGGCCACCCTGTGTCTGTCCCATTTCCTGGCCTACCAGGAAGAAGCAAAAAGTCCTGTATGGTTGGATTCTAAGGGCCAGCCAGACAAGGTGCGAGGTGTCCATCTAGAGTTGCCTCACCAGACTGCACCCCAGCATGACAGCCAGGGTGACATGGGGGACATTGGGCTTGGGAGCCAGGGGTGCAGGGCTCATAGGTTGCCTCTGTGTGGCCAGGAGCAGACCACCTGCCTCAGCAAGTCTCATGCAGGATGCAGGCCTGGTGTGGAAGTTCTCAGCGTGCCTGTACCTCCAACGCATCTCACCACCGCAAATATCCACGGAACACTTACCGTGTGCCAGACGTGGTTCTTGGCTTTAGGAACACACAGAGAACATAAGCCTCTAGTGTCCTAGAGCTTGCTTTACAACAACTGGGTATTTGCAGAATTGTTACACAGTCATGACTATTTTTGCCTCCTTTACAGTTAGGATGAGCTATGTGTACCTAGATTGGCTTACAGAGGACACTTGAGGTCTTGTCACTGAATTCTTGAATACTTGAGCTGGAAAGAACTTGGAGACAAGAACACCCATCCTTTCTCCACCCACTTTGGACAGATGGGAAACTTGAGAAAGCCTAGAGAGCGAGTGTAGGTGGGTGCTCAACATCACAGAGCCAGAAGGATCCAGTCAGCAGGCATCATGCGGCCTGGGAAGCCACAGCTGACATCTCCAGAATCTGACTGGGCCACTGCCTGGGCACACGCACTGCATCTCGCTGATGCTCGAGGGTTGCATTGCACACCTCAGGTCCAGCAAAAATGTCTGGGGATACTAGAGACAGCATTGTCCCCTGAGGACCAGGCAGACTGGCAGTGAGGACAGAAAGAACAGGTTGGTTCTGCCCATAAACCGAGTCCCTGTTCCAGATGTTGCCTTGTGTGGGCCCCATCCCAGCCCCATGCTTGTCTCTGAGACCAAACCTCAGTGCCAGTTAGTATTAAAGTATCAAGAAACAATTTTTTAAAAAGACAAAAAACATAAAAGGAAACCCTTTATGACACCAAGGTTAATTTCTCTATTTTGCAACATCTAGTTCTGCAGGAGGAGTTTTGTAGGGGCAGATGGTGAAGCGTGTGTGTGTATGTGTGTGAGATGCTGGGGATTGAACCTCAGGTCTTCACACAAAACTATATCCCCAGCCCTATTTATTTTTTAGTTTGAAAGAGGGTCTCACTGAGTCACCAGGCCTGGGCTTGAGTTTGAGATCCTCCTTCCCAGCTGCCCAGAGTGCTGGAATTACAGGGTGCACCACCATTCCCACTTAGGCATCCCACATCTTTCAAAAGGCCTCCAGGCAGGTGTGACATATTGCCAAGGTTAAAATATATGACAAGGATGACAGTTGCCTGTGGTAAGGTGTGCCAACATCCAACTTCATGAGGGAATACCAAACTATTTTCCAAAATTCTTGTAGCAATATGCACTCAAGCACACACCTTGATCCACATCCTTGCCAACATTTGTTTTATCAGAAATCTTAAACGTTGCAGGGGTTGGGGAGTTGCAAACTGAATCTGTGACCTTAATTTTCATTTCTCTGAGACTGTGTGTTTCCAGCTCTTTCTAACATATCTTGTAAAACTGGTCTTGTTTTCCTGGAGTTTCACACACTATGTCTGGAAGCCTGAGGCTATCTAGTATTGGTGAAACTGTCTTTTTCATGGGAAAATTCAACCCTCTTCTTCATTTGATCCCCTTCTACCACACCCAGACCTGTGGGACCAGTATGCAATGACTCTAAGCTAAAGGATGCTTTCCTTGGTGGTAATGAAGGAAGGACCCTTGCTGCCCCAGCTGCAGAGCAAACACTACATTATATAGTAACCCATCATGTTTTACTTGCACTCTTGCAATATTTTTCCACCTATTCTCTCATTTAATCCTCAAAGCAGCCCTCTCAGGGAGGGGTCGGCACCCCCATTCCATAGGAGGAGCTGAGGCTCTGAGAAGTGAAATGTGTTCAAGGTGATCTAGCTCAAGGACAAAGCTGGGTCTGGAGCCCAGCTGGCTCCCAGAGAATTCCCACACCGCAGCAGACAGGATCTCTTAAATTTCAAAGCCCCTTGGGACCAGCCAGCTCTTTAATTCACAGCTCTCCCAAGTGACTGCCTTTGGGCGATGACTGGACTTTTATCAGACCAGTACCTCTTCCCCAGGTATTTTTCTGGACAGACATCCTGGCCAAGGTTGAGGACGTGAGGCACAAGCATCTGGCCAAGATCATGACACTGTTGCAGTGTCAGCTTCAAGGCTTCCTCGTAACGGTCAAGTTCTAGAAGATGCTAGAATGAAGGTAACACTCCCCAGCAATGATAGGGAAGCTACCACTGAAGCCACATGCAGATGTGGCTGGAGCCTCCAGCTACATACCATGGGGTGGGATGAGGGTTGAATGCCAATGTCTTTGCTGGCCCCAAGAACCCACTTGGGACCTGCCTTAGTCTCCTGGGTCCACCATAACAAAGTACTTATATTGCCCAGCTCTCCCGATGCTAGACACAACACCCAACACTCACAATTCACAGGAGGAAAGGCTTAACTTTGCTCATAGTTTGATGGGATTCAGTCCATAGTCAGCTGGCTCCAATGCAAGAACATAAGAGCAGGAGGTATGACAGAGCAAAGCTGCTTAGTTCATGGTGGCCAGAAAGCAGAGCAAGAGAACAATGCCAGAGGAACCATATATAGTACCTGATGCCATGCCTCCAGGACCCGCCCAGACACACCAAGGAGCATGGTCTACTAATCTAGGTGTTTCATAATCCAGTGAAGGTGACATGTCAGGATTAATGGTCATAGTATTGTGCGCTGGGTGTAGCTTAAAACAACAAGAATTATACTCCCACAGTTCTGGAGGCCAGAAGTTCACGTCAAGGCCAGGCAGGCTACGCTCCCTCTGAGAGGTCCCATTTTAGCCTCTTCCAGCCCTAAGCCCCCAGTGTTCCCTGGTTTACAGAGACATCACTACAGTCCCTACCTCTGCCCTCACGTAGCTGTTCTCCACATAACACCCTGTCTGCATCATTTTCCCTCTTTATAGGAGGACAGAGGTCATATTGGGTTAGTGGCCGATCCTCCTTCAGCATGATATCAACATATTACATCTGCTTAGAGCCTATTTCCAAAGAAGGTCACATTCACAGGTATGAGGATTGAGGACTTCAACATATCCTTTGGGGGACACAATTCAATCCCTAATAGGAACCAACCAATATAAAACCTCTTTACAGTTTGCAAGTCCCTCCTTTCCTTCCTTCCCTTCTCTTCCATTCCAGTCCCTCCTTCCTTTTAAAAAATGTTTTATTCTAAGATAGCATCTCACTAAGCTGCTAAATTGCCCAGGCTGAGCTTGAACTTGTGATCCTCCTGCTTTGCCTCCCAGAGTGCTGGGACTGCAGATGTGTGCCACCACCTCCAACTTTAGGAGATACTTTCACAGTCTTCCCCTTATTTGACCCATGTAAGACAGTGAGAGGGGTGTGGATGGGCAAGCAACCCCCATTTTACGGATGTGGAAACCGAGGCAGAGAAATTAAGAAATTGTGCCAGGTTCATGCAGTGTCTTAAGAATTAGGCTTTTCAGCCATTTCTCTGACACAGTAATTTAAACACTTCTGGCTCTGTCACAGCCGACCTGGGGCTGATGCTGGCTCTCTGCAGTCACTGTATTAGTAATGCATTAGTCAGCCGCCAGCAATGAGACTGAAGGCAGGGACGCTGGTTATGGGCTGAGTAGGGGTGCGCTGGTCCTCCTTGCACAGGAGTAAATGACACTCTAGTCAAATGAAGCTATAGGGGAAAAAAAGGGGGAAGACACTAGAAACTCTGCAGATTAATGGGATTCAGAGATTAATGGGTCGTTTCTGGTGAGAGATCCAAAGGGGAGAAAACAGTATATGGCTCTTCTGTCAGTTGGGCGTGGTGGCACATGCCTGTAATCCCAGCACTCTGGGAGGCTGAGGCAGGAGAATCACATGTTGAGACCAGCCTGGGCAAATCAGCCACTTAATGAGAACCTGTCCAAAAATAGAAACCCAAAAGGCCTGGGGATGTAGCTCAGTGCAAAGGCTTGGGGAGGGGAGAGAGAGCGAGGAAGAGAGAGAGAGAGTCTCTGTCTTATGCTCTTAGGGAGCAGCCAACTCCCTGCTCCTATTGTGGAGCTCTGATCCTCCGTTGACTATCACTGCCCCACCACACTGCAAGGCTAGGTCTACAGAAAGCACTTCTGTGTCTGGACAAAATAGATTTTCAGACTTCTATCCCCTGTTCACTCCCTTTCCCAAACCCTGCTCCAAGGACGCCAGGGCCTGATGCCAGCTTTCTGTTCCTTTTGCAAACTAGGCTTGAAAATCATTCCGTGGAATGGGCACAAGTTCCAGCAGCTGCCTTTGTGGGGCTGGTGGAGGCTCTACAACAAGGTGAGGCCAAGGGGCTAAGTGGCTGCTGCCCGTGGGCTGAGGGAGGCAGGGCACTCAGTCCTGGGCAGAGGTGCCCCTCCGGTGGGAGGTTCCTGCAGGCTGCCGGCACAGCCGAAAAAGGGGGCTCCTTGGAGAAGTCTAGGCTTTCTCTAGACAGGGCTGATTTTCCCTTAAGAGAAATCATGGTGTGACTTCCCACCTCGGATCTCACCCTTTAAAATGAAACCCACTTAAGATGGAGACCACTGCCTCCCCAACCAACCCCACCAAAGAAAGTGGGCTTCATTGTTGACCAAATGGCCCTAGGCACTTTCAGCCTTTACAATGAGTCCTTGTCCTCAGAGCTAGAGGGATCTGGGCAAGTGATGGGATGGAAACTGTCAATTCCCAGGTTCTCCCGAGACAGGGGGCGGTGCAGAGTGAGTGACTAGGCCACACTTGAGCACTCAGGTGGCCCCCAGCCATTCCTCTGCGTGTGGGTTGGTCATTGCCTGTGCTGGAGCCACCAGTAAGAAAGAACATGACCCCGGCCATCAGAGGAAGGAGGCAGGACATCGAGCAGTTGCATTCAGGAGACAGGAGGGCAGTGTTAGTTGAGGTAGCCACTGGGGCAGGAACAGGCTGTGAGTCCTCTCCGGCAGCCCTGAGCCCTCCATAGTTCATAGAGAAGCTTCTTTCCATTCCCCATAGGAACTCTCTCAACAGTGAGAGGGAGGGACAGTAAGCTCTGCACCCCCTAGGCACCCACAACATGGGGAGCCCCAGGTAGGACCGACACCACCCAGGGGTCTGCATGAGCACTTCTCAGATTCCAGCCATCACTGGCGCTCCTTGGCTTGTCCCCCCTGCTCTAGAACTGAACTTTCTTTGCATCAACCCACTTTTTATTTCTAAAGTTTTATTTTAAAATGAAACAATATCTTACCTGCTATAATCTTGTCCTAAAATAACGTTGCCCACAAAAATTGTGGATTTGATAAAATCTTTTTTCTTTTTTTCTTCTTTCTTTCTTTCTTCCTTTCTTTCTTTCTTTCTGTTTTTTGTGATAGGACTTTTCAGGCTAGCCTTGAACTCACTATGTAGCCTCAAACTCATGGTGATCCTCCTGCCTCTGCCTCCTGAGTGTTGAGATTACAGGTGTGCATCATCATACCCAGTTTCTTTTTCTGTTTTTAGATTACCTGTGAAGTAACTGTGTAAAAAGTAATATCAAAACCGTGTTTCATTGTTATTATTGTTGTTTTGTGGTACTGAGGATTGAACCCAGGGCTTTTGTGCTGAAATACATCTCCAGCCACCACCACCCCAACCCTCACCCCTGCCTTTTAAAATTTTGAGACAAAATCTCACTAAATCTCTAACATGCCCAGGCTTGGACTCGAACTGGTGATACTTCTGCTTCAGCCTCCTTTAAAGGATTTTTATGTAATATACAAACCCATGTTGCCCCCTCCACCATTTTGTAAACTTTGAGACAGGTCTTGCTACGTAGCTCAGGCTGGCCTCAAACTCATATCCTCCTGCCTCAGCCTCCCAAGGGTTTCAATTACAGGTGTGCACCACCGTGCCCAGCTCAACTGACAACATTTAAGGATCCTCTTGAAGAGGACACAGCAGCAACAGATGATGGGGAGGAGAACTCTGCTAATTAAATGTGACTGTTTTAATTAGCTTTTTAAAATCCTGTACTCTTAGTGTTTTAACAAAGCTCTAATCTTATTTAGCTAAACCACATAGGCTGGGCCAGTGGGAGGGGGATACAAAACACTTGTCGTGGTTTCCACAGAATGAAAAGAGTTGTGTGGTGGCAGGATGCAGTGCTTACTGCAACTTCTAATACAAACCTGGCCACTGTGACATCCCAGATCTTACATTTATCTGGTATTTTCCATGAGAGGTGATTTTGCCTCCCAAATTCACTGTCACATTTGCTGTCCTGGAAAATACTGTCTCTTGACTCAGAAAAGTCCTAATGACTTGCCCTGGTGACTTGGCTTACAGAGACATCACTACAGTCCCTACCTCTGCCCTCACGTGGCTATTCTCCACATAACACCCTGTCTGCATCATTTTCCCTCTTTCTAGGAGGACAGGGGTCATATTGGGTGACTTGGCTGGGTGTTGTGGGGACACAAGGAATGTGAAGGCACAGGAGGGAGATCCCTGAGGGCACATCAGATAAGCAGGGCACAGGAATAGGGCAAGTGGGGCTCACGGCCCTGGCACTTGGTTGCAGGGTGAGAGATACCAAGTGTGGAGAGAGGCTGTGGCGCAGAGAAGGAGCAACTGCTGAATGCCGAAGGCCCAGCTCTTAAGACACAGGCAACTGGCACAGCCCAGAGATGGGCAGTACCAGCTAAGCCTGCAGGGAGTAGGGAAGCAGAGAATGCGTTGTGGGAAGCCTGGAAGGCCAACCTGAGAGCTGGCGACTTTGTTCAAAGAGAAGATGAAAGGAGATAGCAGAAAGCTGCAGAGAAAGAGACAAGCGACAGAGAGGCAGAGGATATGAGACAGAGAGGAAAATACAGAGGGGGAGACAGGGAGAAGTCAGTGGGGAAGGAAGGGGGGGAGCCAAAGCTGTGACTTTGCCAGGGCTCCCAGGGTGTGTGCAGCGTACAGAACAGATGTGAGCCTGGGCACGAGGTGCTGAGGAACATCTAACGCCATGTCTCTGCGGATTAAAAAGCATCCCGGGAATTGATCCTAAGGAAGGACAGGCCATGACTGCTGAGGTAGGGAGTGCTTTGTGGCAAGGAGCAGGGCCTGATAGCATCTGTGGAGAGGGACTCTGCCTTCAGAGCTGCAGCAACCACAGTGACAGTGTGAGGCCAATTCTGAGGCAGACACCCCACTGCTCACCATACAGCCCGTTGGTAAAGCCCTCCTCTGAACAGTCTGGTGGTGGTCATCACTCAAGTCAAGCCACTCTTGAATGTGGCTCAGCAAGAGAAGGAGGTGAAGGCCCAGGAGAAGGAGCTGAGGAATGTCATGGTCAAGACACAGGAGCTGGGAGACAAAGTCAAGGATCTGGAGAGAAAGACGGCCACACTCAGCCAAGAGAAGAAGGACCTCACCATCCAACTGTAGGCTGTATGTTGGGTCTTGGAGGTCTTGGGAGTCATGGGGTTGGGGTGGCCAGCACCCCAGGGTTTTTCAGTCAGACCCAGGGAGGAAGAGAAAGTGATCTCTTCTCAGAAGCCATTTCCCTGTAGATCTCAGGGAAGTTCCCCACTTCTCTTTCCCTTTACTACAATTTCACCCTCCATCCAATCACCAAAAATTCTCCAGTGAATTCTAATTTTGTACACAGCAGCAGGCTGAGCACACAGGGTTATGGGCCCTGTCTGTGGGGGCAAAGGGGGTGGTAGCAAGGAAAGGGAGTAGGGCACTAGGGTCTGTGGGTGAGATAGCAGGGCTGTCCTGCCCAAACACCCTCAGCTTCCTGGCCACTCTGCTGAAAATTAAGGTTTCCTTGATCACTGGGGTCTCATCAAATTGTAGATGCAGGTACAGCAGGACCTGAAGCTTCATGCTACTGCTGACCTAGGGACCACATTCCTAGACTATGTTTCATCACACACATAACCAAAGGCGGTCAAAGATAGCCTAGTCCCTATGTAATCCCCAGCATGTGTTTAGGGCCTAAGCTAGCCCACTATCTTAGTGATGCTCTTTGGGTACCTCACAGGTACCTGGACCTTCTCCTCTGACGGGGGCTTTTCTTCCTAGAGGAGCAAAAGAACATGATGGATGCCAAGAAGCAGCTGACTCAAATGATGAAGTCCAAGACAGAGCCAGAGGGCCAGATCCTAGACGTGTGAGAATGGCTGGAGCAGGAAGGCACGGTGGCTTCCCAGAATACCAGCAAGCTTAAACTAGAGGGAAGCTGAGCAACCTGAAGCGGGATCTGGAGGGCCTGGAAACCACTTAGCCAAGACAGAGAAGGAGAAGCAGGTAAGCAGCTGTCCAGGCTCAATGTGCTCCTCACAAGGCAGGCCACCCCCAGCTGGTGCAACAGCAGGAGCCAAATCTGGAGCCCCTGTATTGGCAATGCCCAGTGTCACAGCTACTGGCCATGTGGTACTCTTTTAACTTCAAGTAACTTGATACAGTTGAAAAGCACTAGCAGGTCCTGAGGCTCTGTGTTCCTAGCACAGTCCCAAGGAATGTCACTGAAGATGCTGAAGATCATGCTTTGAACTGGTGGTTTTTGCGACTCCCTCCACCCTTGGTATTTTTCCTCGGTTGGTCAGGGATGTGTCCTGAGTATTGGTATTTTCCCACCTCCCTGATGACCCTAAGGGGTCCAAGCTGAGGACAGTTCTCTATCTCCCCATGGCTCCCAGCTTAAGAATCCATCTCTGTGCCTGCCCTGGTTTTTAGGCCCTAGATCACAAGGTGCACATGCTGTAGGAAACCTCTCCCTCTATGAAGATAATATTCCCAAGTTCCAGAAGAAGAGGGCCCTGGAGGAGCTGCACCAGGTAGGCTCCCCCTGCATCTCCCCGCGGCAGAGCAGATGGAGTTGGTATAACATACTTGACTCCTGGAAACTGGACATAGCATCCAGATCAAGACTTTGCTGCCCTTCCGATGGGGGCCTCAGGGAAAAGGAAAAAAACCTCCCTAAATTTCAATCCCCTCATCAGTCAAGTGAGTGTGGTCACGCTGCGCTGTTTTCCTCCCAGGTTTTGCTATAAGCAGAGTGATCATTTAATTTATCACTCGCACCAGGAGTGTTGAGAGGGAAAGGAGGAGCTACTAAAGTCACAAGCCAGGTTGGCCCCAGGCACACTGGGAAGTGTGGACACTGGAGTTGTAAGGATGAAGCGTGGTGTATGGCAATGTCCCGTGAGCTCTAAAGCCCCAGGGAACCCTAACTTCCCATGGCAGGAGCTGTCCCTGGGCTCCTGAGGTCACAGGGAGACCCACCCTCCTTCCCCCGCTCTGCCACAAGGAGCTCAGGTTCCTGAATACAGAGCCCACCCTGACCAGCCACCACCTCTGACCAAAGCACAGGGCACCTCCGGAGGTGGTGCCAAGTTGCCAAGAGCAAGTTGAACCCCAGGGCAGATGACGGAGCCCTGTGTCTGCTGACACCATGCATCCAGAGCTGCTCTCTCTCCTGGCTCTCGAATTGTCTCCCTTAGACTGTGACTTTCAGCTGTGTTGGACCCAAAGCACCCTTTTATATTTTAAGTTTAGTTCTGTTCTGTACAGTTGCCATGGAATAAATGAGTTAGCAAATAGAAGCCACTGCTCTAGGAGAAATGTGGGATTAGCCTCCTGGGAGCCTCTGGTCATAACATTTCTGGCAACCAATGAATACGAAATGTCTGTAATTACAATAAATACATTATTTGTCTTATATGTTTCTGTTTAAAAACAACTTAGCACATATATTACTGACTCATTAATATTGAACTCTCAGCCAATATTACTAGAACTCATCCCTGAATGAAGTCCCCCTAACACACGTGTTCTTTTTCTGTAAGGCACACCCCAGCCTTCTCACACAGAAGAAAATTAGGCAGTGAAATTACCAACAAGGAGTACAGAAATGTAAAAAAAAAATCAGGGCAGTAAAGAAACCCATAAAAATAATGCTCCTTTACATAATGAGATCTCAAACTAGAAGACAAAGCGTCACCTAGTTCATTCTCAGCAGGGAATGTGCTCGTCTGGCAGTTCACATCTTCCCTACCCTGTGTGTTCACCAGTGACCCCAAGGGTGCCACAGGCATTGATGGGGGATGATAAATATATTGGTGAGTAGTGAGCGGGCAAAGAGAGAATCAACTACATTTTAGAATGCCCTCTTAGTATTCTAAAATCAAAATTATAAATAATATAATATATAACTTAAAAATCAATACTGTGCCCTTTGGTGTAAAGAAGAAATGAAAGGCAAGTAATTTATAATAAATAATGCATCTGTCACTGCACAAAAGTGCAGGCAGACAGAGTGGGAGATACTACATAACGGCTACAGGCAGGTACTAGGGGTAAAATGTGACTTAGATGGCAAGGTGTGGCCGCTGTCAGTGACACAATTATACAGACTTGTGAATGACTGTTGGGGATATTTCTGCAACAATAACAAATCTCTATTTCTGTGGCAGATCATTCTTTATAACCGCAGTGTATGCTAAATGTGAAAGAATGTTGAGTCACATATGAAGTGGTGTTGGGTTTTAGGTTCAGGGAAATATAAACAGTTGTTTTATTTATATAAATGCCTGGTGGGAGCAGCAGGCACATGAACTGCAGAATGACGCTTTGTGGTTCCAGACTGTCCAGGGCAGAGGGACATCCAGCATCCCTGGACTCACACAGGGGTAAATGCCAGTAGGGCCTCCAATGGTGACAACCTCGAGACTGGGGTACATGGAGCACTGGGATCTCATTCACATGTGGGTTTCCAGTTAGGGCATCCTGCATTCCTAGTGTGTGCCTGGGTCGGTGCTGCCCAGGCGGTGGTCTGCGGCTGCAGTGGGGAAGCCCCAGAAATTTTATGAAGGCAGAAAAGAGAAAGAATACAAGTCCGGTCGTTATCCTAGGGCTTAGTTTCCCAGGGCTGCTGTAACAAAGTATTAAACTGAGTGTTGTAAAACAAAGAACAGATTCTCTCGCAGTTAGGAGACCAGAAGTCTGGTCTTGAGATAAAGGTGTGGGCAGGCCTGGCTCCTTCCGGAGCTTGCAGTCTCCAGCGACCGTCAGTACTCCTTAGTGGACGCATCACTCCGGTCTCAGCCTGTGTTGTCACACAGCCTTCTCCCTGTGTGTCTCTCTGGGCCCAAATGTCCCTCCTTTTAAAGGATACCTTTTTAAAAGGGCACCTTAACTAACTACATATATCTGCAGAAAACCTATTTCCACATAAGTTTACATTCACAGAGTACATGAGATTAGAATTGGAATGTACCTTTGTGGGGAGACAATTCACTAAACAAATCCTAGAAACAGCCTACTGAGAGCTAAGGACTGACATTTCCATCAGGAAAGTCCTTTGGTGGGGTGCAGGAATATCAGGGGCCCATGGAGCAGGTGGGTAGTGCCCACCTCCCCGAGGCCATCCCTGGGCAGTTCCGCTGAGCTCTGCTCTCCCTCTGCCCCAGATGGAGCAGAACTGCAAGCAGGAGGCTCAGCTGCTGAAGCTGTGGCGTGAGCTGGAGGAGGTGACCCCGCAAAGCGAGGCAATGGCCTCCACGCTGCACAAGAAGCACACAGACTCCATGGCGGAGCTGACAGAGCACGTGGAGAACCTGCAGAGGGTCAGATCCAAGCTGGAGAAGGACAAGGTCACGAAGGCTAAGATCGACGACCTCAGCGCCAGCATGGAGACTGTTCAGAAGTCCAAGGCAAGGGAGCTATAGCACCCGGGTCCTTCACAAATGTTCCCTCAGCCCCCACCAAGCCTGAAGCATGCGTCGGAGGCTGTGAAGGGCTCTGAGAGGAATCCATCACAAGTCCGTAGGCCAGGTCTATGTCCTTGGCTGAGTTATATAACCTAACTGCTTCATTTTCCTCACCTGCAAATGCGGGTGATAATAATTCTCAGCTCATAGGGGCTGCAACAGGAAAAGGGAATGCTCAGTAAACGCACTGCTGCAATTATCACATTAGTGTAACTTCGTCCTCAAGGAGTTAGAGTCTCTAGTAGAGATAAGACAGATGCCTCCACACCCCAACTCAAGGGAAAGGGATCTCGGAAAAACGAAATAAAGGACACCAATCAACAACACGCATTCATGAGTGTGCACCATGTGTGAAGCCCTCCTAGAGCACTAGGAAAAGGGGGATCCAAAACTTAGCAAAAGCCAATGCCAAAGTGGCAGAACCGGAGCGAAACCAGGCGGTAATCAGTGCCATCGGAACCCGTCTCCAAAGTGAGCTTCCTGCTTCCACAGCTTCTAAGGAACAATGTGTGGAAAGGAATCAGGGCTCCCCAAGGGGAAAGAAAGAGAATGCCCGGTGGCGTTCTCCCCCTAGGCATTCTCTCCCCAGAGCTCTTGGGGCCTTGAAAAATTCACACCCAGTCCCCCATGATGAGAGAAGGAGATTTTCTTTCACCTGCTGAGTATTCCACAGAAAGTCTTTACATAGCAAAATGGGGGACACTATTGAAGGCAATTTCCTATCCTCTCACTTGCCCTGTGAGATTCGCAGGAAGGACATTAATATTGACAAAATATAATTTTCAAACGTTTTAAAACAGGACCCACATGCTAACATAAAGTGAATATATGCCAAGGATTTATTTAATTCATTAATGAGGGAACCAGAAAAAGCTGGCTTTGAAGAACATTCGAAAGGCAGAGGTTTACATGGTCAGCTGGGAAAGGAATGCTAACATAACTTTTCTAAATGAGATGCAAAACTGGTTAATGTCCTACAGCTTCTGGGTTTGGTTTGGTTTAAGTTAGTCCCCTTTTCCGAATCAGGAGAAATGCTTTGTATTTCATGACAAAAATAATTTGAGGTTTATCAAAATACAAGTTAACATCTAACTATGCAGAGGCTTAGTTCTAATCAGGAGTAAAGAGGAAGTGAAATGAAGGTATATTTGCTTAGAGAATGAAGCCTTCTTTAGTGAGCTTATTAGATTGAGCTTCTAGCATGAGTCAAGAGAACTCTGAGGCATCCTTTAGCCTTATTTCCCACATTCTGACTATTTTTAAAAAATCATCCCTATGTAACAGATAAGAAAAACAAGGCCCAAACTGGGCATAGTGGCACATGCGCTGTAATCCCAACATTTGGGAGGCTAAGGCAGGATGATCACTGTGAGTTTGAGGCCAGCCTGGGCTACAAAGTGAATTCAAAGCCAGCTTAAACTACATAGTGAGACCCTGTCAGAAAGAAAAGGAAGGAAGGAAGGAAGGAAGGAAGGAAGGAAGGAAGGAAGGAAGGAAGGAAGAAAGAAAAGAAAGAAAAAAAGAAAGCGGGTGTGGTGGTGCACACCTGTAATCCCAGCACTCAGGAGGCTAAGGCAGGAAGACCATTGTGAGTTCAGGACCAGCCTGGGCTACAAGTGAGCTCAAGCCCAGCCTGGACTGCATGGCAAGACCCTGTCTCAAACAAGACCAGAAAGAAGCAAGCAAGAAAGAAAGAAAGAAAAAGAAGGAGGGCGAGAGAGAGACAGTAGGTTTAGTGAAATAGCATGACTTATAGAGCAGAACTGGAAACCATTGCTCTTGCTCTCTGGCTCACGGACCTCTTCCTGGCATCTGGCTCCAGCAATCAAATGACAGAGGGTTAAGTTCTGGGATGGTGACAAGTGCAGAGGTAAATATTCTCTTAAATACTCTCTGCCTCCCTGTTTTTCTCCGAACTCCTTTACTGGATCTACTATCAGATAGGAGCTGGGAGCTCCATTATCAGAGGCTCCAAACTCCATGCAAGTCCCCTAGATGTTGGCAAACTCTGGGTCCCTACTCCTTCCTGGACTCACCCACTTTGGGTGGCCGGTGTAGTGGCTCACTATGCTGCCCTTTCCAGCTCAGTTGGCCACCACTTTCCCCCAGTGCTGGGGACTGAACCCAGGACCTTCAAACTGAGCTACATCCCCACTCTACCTCCTTTGAACTTTCTTTGGGAATGTTTTTTTTTTGGTACCAGGAATCAAATTCAGGACCTACGTTTGCCAGGCAGTCCTTTTAACTTTTGAGGCAAGGTCTCACTAAGTTATTAAATTGCCCCCAGAAACAGCTCAATCAACTGCTGAAGATAAAGACATTTCTGACATCACAAGTGGATGATTATAAGAGGCAGCTGGATGGAGAGTCAAAGGTTTGCTTGGGATAGAGTCGGTGACATAACCACACCCTTAAGTTGTAGTTTTGAAGGAATTACAAAAACATTACAGAAACATTCGATATAATAGCACATGAAAATGTTAACTACAAAGCTGTAGTATATGATGTGTATGACCAAATGAAATTATATATCTTTAGCGACAATAATTGGGGAAAAAAAGGAAAATAAATCCCTGATGGGTTGGGCATGGTGCTGCGTGCCTATAATCCTAGAATTCTGGGAGGCTGAGGCAGGAAAACTGCAAGTTCAGGCCCAGCCTGGGCAACTTTGCCAGATCCTGTCTCAAAGTAAAAAATTACAAAAGAGCTGGGGCCAGGCATGATAGTGCAGGCCTATAATCCCAGCATTCAAAAGGTGAGGCAGGAGTACAAGTTTGAGCCCAGCCTGGGGAAGTGGATAACTTAGTGAGACACTATCACAAGGTAAAAAATTAACAAAGGGCTGAAGATGTAGTTCAGTGCAGAGGCCCTGGGTTCAATCTCCAGTACCAGTTTTTTTTAAAAGCAGTCACCCCCTCCCACTCTTTCCCTGCTTTATGGTTTGCTATAGTCCTCCTGGCCTATGTGTACCCTGCCCCATTCATGAGGAGAGCTCAGTCTCTTGTAGTCACTGCTATACCCTTACGGCTCGGAACGGTTCTTGGCAATGAGTAGCAACCATAAATAAGTGTTGAATTAATGAATGAGTGAGTTAATGGACAGCAGTTGCTCCCCTAGACATTCCACTGGATCTTCATCTTTTCCAAAATTGACACCAGAGCTCAGTGGCATGTACCCTCGCCCCTGACAATGGAAGATCATACATGTGGGCTATTTCCTTAATGGCCCATCTGGTCCTCATCCCCAGGAGGAAGCTGGCTGCCAGGCTCCGGGAAGCAGAAGAGGCAGCTGAGCCTGCCCAGGCTGTGGCTGCCTTGCTTGAGAAAAATAAACAGAGGCTGCAGGCAGAAGTTGAAGACCTCATCATTGACTTGGAGAAGGTCAGAGGGTCAAGTGCTGAAAGGCTGCCTATCTACAGGGTCAGGGGAGAGACAGTCACATGTCTGGGCTTCTCAGGAAGAAACTTGTAACCCAAGAGGGTGGGATACAGGGTTTACCTTCAGAAATGCACTGGACATGGTCTCCTGCTTGAGTACAAGCTTATACATGCTTCTGAAATCTTTTTTTTTTTTGTACCAGGAATTGAACTCAGGACCTTGCACTTGTCAGGCAGGCGCTATGACACTAAACTATATCCCTGGCCCTCTCCTGAAATCTTAACCCTCTGCAGGTCACTACAGTTGTTCCTCAGAGTTTGAAAGGGGTTGATTCCTGGAGCTCCAGGGCATTCCCGAATCTGCAGATGCTCGAGTCCCTCATATAAAATTGTGCAGTGCTTGCACATCCTCTACATATACTTTAAATCATCTCTATATTACTTATAACACCTGATAAATAGGATGTAAATAGTAATGGGTAAATGGGATGTAAATAGCTGTACTGTATTGCTTAGGGAATAGGGACAAGAATAAAGTTTTGGTTTGTGGTTGGTTCTATCTGCAGATGTGGAACCTGAAGAAAGGAAGACTGCCTGTATTTAAACAGCCCATAACAAGGGTTAAATTTGTTCTCAGGAAGTTACATAACACATTTTCCCTGTTCCTTCTCTCTCACGCAAACCACGTCCCACACATTTTGTGTAGCTGAGTGTTTCTGTTTGCATCCCTGGTTCAGAATGATTTATTGGTCTCTAGCTGAATTCAGTAAGATTTCTACTAACATACACTTCCCTGGTCTTGGTCTGGAAAGGACCCTAATTCAGGTCAGCAATGAAGAGCCATGTGCAATCAATTCAGTGAATGTGACTGCATCCAGTGGCCATGTAGGCAGGAGGTCACATCCACATAAGAAGCTTCAGAAAAAAAGTCCCGAGCCGTCTCTAGCTCACTACAAGCCAGTGCTGCAGCTGCTGCCCTGGACAAGAAGCAGCGAGTGTTTGACAAGATGCTGGCTGGGTGGCAGCAGAAGTGCGAGGAGCTACAAGTGGAAGTGGATGGCTCACAGAAGGAGCGACATGTACAAGACAGAGAGCTGCAGGATCAAGACTGCCCATGAGGAGTCACTGGAGCACCTTGAGTCAGTGAAAAAGGAAAACAAGAATTTGCACAGTGAGTCTCAGGAGGGGCGGGCAGAGTGGGCCTGCAGGGACAAGGACATAGCCAGTTGGAGCACATCACCAAATTAAGCACAAGCCTGGCACATAGTAGGTCCTCGATAAATGTCTAGTGGCTGGCTAACAAGTGCTTTGTAGAGGCACCTAGGTGCTTAGCAGTGTCACTTTAGGTGACTGACTTAAGTTCTCTATACCTTACTTTCTTCATTTGTAAAATGAGGAGTTACCTTCCTTGTAACATTATTGAGACAGTAAGATAGATGTAGGACATCTTTACTCCATAGAACAATTGGCACATATAGCATTCAGTAGGTTTTATGTTTTCAGCTCTTATATATGTATATCATATACAGTACACATGTACCTTTTTTCTAGGTCCCTGGAATTGAACTCAGGCCCTCATGCATGCTAAGCATGTTTTCTACACACCAAGCCCAATATACATTTTCATTTTTTGAGACAGTGTCTCATTACATCTGTAACCCAGAACTTACTATGTAGCCCAGACTGGTATGGAACCTGCAGTCCTCCTGCCTCAGCCTCCCAAATGCTGGGCTTACAGGCATGCACCTCAACAGTATATTTCCTAAACATAGGACTCTCAGGCTAGAAATTCATTCCATTGGATATTGCTCAAAAATTGCTGTGTACTGAAGATCATTTTACCCTACAGAGGTTTGATTAGATAATGTGTGCGCGTGTGTGCGTGCGTGCGTGCGTGCGTGTGTGTGTGTGTGTGTGTGTTTGGCACACATTTCTAATCATCAAGGCAGTTGTGCAAGAGGTGTCTTTTTTTTATTTTGAAGAACTATTTCTGGGCCCCTGTTCTGAGGAACCACAGAAACCAAACCTCAGTCAGTGCAGTATTTCTTGATTAATTCTAAGTCACCACACTCTGCTTTCTAGAGATATATCCAGTCCCAGCACAGCTGTTGTAAGATCTCTGCAATAGAGAGTATAGGCAGGTGGTCCCAGTGAGCAATGGTCCCCAAACCTACAAACCTGCCCAAAGTCTTAGTAGTCCCTCCTGGGAGAGCCACCCAGGAGGCGGTTTTGTGAGGTGTGAGGGCTCCACTTTCTTAGGGGAAGGACTTGAGCATAATTACTTGAGTTAAGGATTGAGGACTAAGAGAGGAATCTACATAGGAGGTTAATGGTTCATGGTTAGGTGCTGGCGAGGGTCTCAGCCAACCAGCCCAGGTCCCTCCTCACTCCCATTGAGGTGAAAAAGCTCCCAAGTAACCTGGGGCTTAAGAGTGGAAAGACATGGACCTCACTGTGCAGGTGAAGCCCAGATGGAAGCAAACCTTATAAAGTAGCCCCAACTTGGTGGTAGCCGGGAAGGAGAACTGAGCAGCCAGTCTGTGTTGAGAGAGTATCGGGCAGCATCACAGGTGCTCATGGTCCCGCAACAGAACAGTGATGGTCAGGAATCTGCCACTGTGTCCAGAGATTAGATGATGGGGCTATGTAAGCCATATGTATTAGGACAGCAACAATGACCTAGATGATGTCCTGCAATCTTCTCTCAAAGCCACCTGGAACTTAGAACCCCAGAACCTGGATTAAATGAGGTTTCTTTGAATTCAAGAAGACTTGATCTGAGGCTGGGCATGGTGGCACACACCAGTAATCCCAGCACTCGGGAGGCTGAGACAGGAGGATCATTGTGAGTTTGAGACCAGACTGGGCTACAAAGTGAGCTCAAAGCCAGCCTGAACTGCATACCGAGACCCTGTCTCAAAAAAAGACAAAAAAAAAAAAAGACTTCATCTGACTGGGCACACTGGTGCACACCTGTACAAAGCGAGCTCAAGGCCACCCTGTAATACTAGTGAGACACTATCCAAAAATTAAATACATAAATAAAAAGAAGACTTGATCTAAAAGTTGACTTTGGTCATGGATTAATCAAAAGTTGTATTTCTTGGATATCTCTGGTCATGGGCTGAGATCTGTACCTGCTTTCAAGAGGCAGCACACCCCCAGGAGTTCCTGTGGGTGGGCAACTGAAGGGTCTCCAACCGAGAAAGGAAATCAGAAAGGCTCCAGTCCTGTCCAGCAGTTTTGTGTGTGTGTGTGTGTGTGTGTGTGTGTGTGTGTGCGCGCACACACCCACACAGTCGTTCTTGAGCACCAGGCAGGATGTTAAGAAAGGGAACCCTAGTGTGTAGGACTAATGAGTCTGAGGAGTCCAGGGCCCTCAATCCCAAACTGCTTTCTGCTTTCTCGCTATTCTTTGAGACTCAGGTCTTGTTTATTTAAAAAAAAGAAAGGAGGCCAGGCGTGGTGGCATGTGCCTGTAATCCCAGCACTCTGGAGGCTGAGTGTGGGAGGATTGTTGGGAGTTCGAGACCATCCTGGGCTACAAAGTGGGCTCAAGGCCAGCCTGAACTGCATAGTGAGACCCTGTCTCAAAAAGACCAAAAAAGGGCTGGGGATATAGCTCAGTGGAATAAGCGCTTGCCTAACAAGCGCAGGGTCCTGAGTTCGATCCCCAGTACCGCAAAAAAAAAAAAAAAAAAAGGATCTTGAACCCAAGGTTGTTCAGTGTAGAAATCCTTATATTACACGAGTCTATAATGTGAAATGAACTGGTCCCCCTTTTGCGCCAGTGAAGCTAGGACTACCTGCTTCAACAGAGGAATGACGGTGCCGTGTCATGGTCCCGGACGCTGGTGGTCCTCATGTGCCTTGTTAATGTGAATATTGCTTCCTCAGAGGAGATAGCAGAGCTCATTGAGGAGCTGGGTGAGGACAAAGGGAGTGCACATGAGCTTTCTAAGTTAAAGAAAAGGTTGGAGATTGAGCAAGAAGAACCTCAAGTGGCCCAGGAAGAAGCTGAGTCTTCCCTGGGGGTAACCATGTGGCTGTCACCTTGTGGGGTCTGTTCCCTTGGCCAGGGATTGCACATCCTCTTGGCCAGGATGGGAAGATTTGTGTTTATATTCCAGGTAGGCTGAAGAGAGCAAGGTGACTCGAATTCACTTGGAACTGCCTCGGGTTAAAGCTGACATTGACTGGAGAATCCATAAGAAGAGGAATTTGAAGCTATGAGGTCCAGAGCCACTAAACTGGGAGGCTGACTTCCAGGAAGTACAATGGAGTGAAACCTGAAGATCCCTGCTACCTGTTAGTTATGAGTTTGGGCAACAAGGTCAACCTTCCTGAACTTCAGTTTCTTCCTGTGTTAAAGGACAATCACCTTACACTGATGTGACACTCTGCTTCACAAACGCTTCAGAAGATAGTATTCTAGCCACGATGGCTGTTGTAATCAAGGTTTACAAGGGAAAAGATTTAATATAGGACACATAATTTATAGGATTATTTTCTAATATTTGTCCAAAGAGTCACATGCAAAAGACTGCAGGAGATCTATCCATGCACTAGAGACCCAAAGAATCCAGCTGAGCGCCTGGATCCCACAGCAATGTCCTGAACAAGCCCAGCTAAAGACCTAGAGCCCATAACACCAACCCCCCAATGAGTCCAACTGGAGACCTAGAGCCCACAACAATGTCTCATGCAAGTCTGTACCAAGGGTCTGCACTGGGAAGGCCAGTGGTCAGTGGTGGTGGCTAGAAAGTCCACGCCAGTGGGATGAAGAATCTGAGAGCAGGGCGAGGGATCTGCACTGGAACCAGGAAGCAACACTCAAGGTGAGGACTAGAGATCCCCCAAAGAGAACCGCAGCCATCCTCAGGGACAGTGAGGAGCTGAGCTCCTCTGAGGATGAGAACAGCCAAGTTCATAACAGGAAAATCAGTCTGACAAGCTTCTCCAGGAGGATCAACAGCACACTCTTCCCCTGCAGTTCTCTTTTTATGGCAACAATCCTCAGGTGGGCCTTCCACACCCAGTACCATGCTGATTCAGTTCAGCTGGGGGTTACAAGTTGACCATTAGTTAATGTCACAATAGCTAATGATACTGAACATCTTTTATGTTCTTACTGGGTATCTGTAGATAATCTTTGAAGAAGTACCTATTCTTTACCTGCTTAAAAAATTGGATTGAGAGCCAGGCATGGTGGCACACACCTGTAATCCCAGCATTCAGGAGTCTGAGGCAGGAGAATCACTGTGAATTCAAGGGCAGCCTGGACTCCATAGTAAGGTCAAGGCCACTCTGAACTATATACCCTGTCTCAGGACAAACAAAAAAAATTGGATTGTCATTTTATTGTTGCATCATAGGAGTTCTTTATATCTTCTGGATAATAGAACTTAACTGTATACATAATTTGCAAATATTTTATCCCATTCTGTAGGTTGTCTTTTCACTTCCTTGAAGGTGTTTTATTGAAGCATAAAAGCTTTTAATTTGGAAAAAGTCTAATTTATCTCTTTTTTCTTTGGCCACTTATATTTTAGAGGTCATCTCTAAAGATCTGTTGACTAATTTAGTCACTAAGATTTATGCCTATATTTTCTTCACAGAATTTTGGTTTCAGTTAACTTGTATATATAGTCTGAGGTCCTATATTTACAGCAGCACAGTTCGTAATAGCTAAATCTTGGATACAGCCCAAATGCTCATCAACTGATGAATGGATAAAGATGTGGTATGATGTGGTATTTTTAAGGCAACGGCGTACTACTCTGTCATAAAGAAGAACAAGCTTGAGACATTTCTAGCTAAATGGATGCCCACTGAGGCCATATACTTAAGTGAAATAAATCAGACACACGTGTAAATACTGCATTGTTTCTCTGGTGTGAGAAACCAAAAGTGTAAATAAGGGCTAAAATGTATAATAGGTATTGTGAAATAGAAAGAAAACGTTCAAGTGGGAAGAGGAACTAGGGAGAGAGGAAGTGGGGAAGGATGAGGGGGAAGGAGAAAGAAAAAATGAGAAGTAAAAAATGGAAACAAAGCTTTTGCGAATCAAGAGAGGAAGAGGAGTTGAAAGGAGGGTAGGTGGATGGAGAAAAAAAGAATCAAGCTATATCACATACAGGTATAAATTCCCCATGATGCGTATGATCATTATGTACACCTAAAGTACATTTGCGGTTGCAGTATATATATAATGTGTGTGTGTGAGGTAGGGGTCCAACTTCATGGTCTGTGTTTTTACCCTTTGGTACTGGGGGTTGAACCCATGGCCTTTGTACTGGACTACATCCCTAGCCCGTTTTTATATTTTTCTTTCTCTTTTTGGTACAATGTCTTGCTAAGTTGCCTAGGGTGGGCTTGAACTTGAGAGCCTCCTGTCTCAGCCTCTCAGAGTGCTGTAATTATATGTGTGCACCATCATGCCCAGCTCCAAATTTGTCCTTTTGCATGTAGATATCTAGTTGTCTCAGAACATTTTTTTTTTTAGACAGGGTCTCACTGTGTAGCTCTGGATGGCCTTCAGTTGAGAATATAACCTAGGCTGGCCTTAAAATTGTATCTTCCTGTCCCAACTCTTCAGTGCTGGGATGATAGGAATGTGCCACCATACTCAGCACTCCAGCACAACTTTTTGAAAAGATTTCTCTCCCCAAATGAACAGTCTTAGTACCTTGTTGAAAATTAACTGAACACAAATAAGAGGATTTAATTCTAGATTTTTAATTCCATTTCACTGATATATATGTTTATGCTGGGGTCATAGTGTCTTAACTACTGTAACTATGTAATAAGCTTTTTGTTGTTGTTGTTTTTACCAGGAATCGTACTCAGGACCCTACACTTGCCAGGCAGGCACTTGTGCCCCTGAGCTATATCCCTGGCCCCGTAATAAGCTTTGAAATTTGAAAGTATGGGTCCTACAACTTAATTCCCTTTAAAGATTGCTTTGGTTGGGGCTGGGAGTGTATCTCAGTGGGAGAGCACTTGCCTGTCACACACACGGCTGATTGCTTGATGCTCACTACCACCAAAAAAATCTGAGTCCTCGTCTTACCACATCAATTTTAGGATCAGTCTGTGAATCTCTGTGAAGAAGGGACTAGAATTTTGATACTATAGATCAATAGTATACTATAGATACTATAGATTGAAACTATAGATCAATTTGGAAATTTTTACCTCTTAATAATAGTGGGTCTTCTGAACCATGAACATTTACCTTGCAATTTATTTAGTTCTTCTTTAGCTTTTTCAACATTATCTGGTAGGCTTTGCTTATATTTCTTTAAGCCCAAGTGAAGCCTTATTATATTCATTTTTTGAGGCAATCATGATACCCTCTCCTGTATCCAGAAACTGAACATGTCTCAAGGTGCTGTAGATCCAGCATGTGGAGGGCAGTCAGGGGTGGGGTGCGGTGACGCAGGGTGTGGCTGGGGGTCTGAGAAGGCAGGTGACAGGATCTTTATATGCTTACCACGTATTTGACTTAAGTCAACAAATGTTTATTAAACATCTCAATTACTTACTCTGGTCTTCTCTGATAATAGGAGATTAATACAGCTTATATGAGAGTTTTATTTACCGGGTTGATTAAAATATCATTGCATATTAAACAAACCAATTAATGACTGGTTTTTCTTCGTTTTGTTTTGTGGTAGTAGGGATAGAATACAGAGCTTTCACACTGAGCTACATCCCTCACCTTCAAAAAATTTTAAAAAGAATTTTCTTTTTGAGACAGGGCCTTCCTATGGAGTCCAGGCTGATCCTCTGCCTCAGCCTCTCACTGGGATTATAGATGTGCACCACAATGCCTGGCTACATTTTATTTTGTTTTGTGTTAATTTTGAGATAGGCTCTCACCAAACTGCCTGCCTCAGTTCCCAGAATACTGGGATTACATATGTGTGTCACCATGCCTAGCAATGAATATTGTTTTTGATACACGTCTGACTCATATGGCCAAAGCTCACATTTGTAACAGAAAAACCAGGGATTTTAGCATGCAGATATCAATTATGGCTCCACTGTGGGCAACTCTGACTTATTGTTTAGCATCTCAGATTCCTTATTTGCATAGTAAACAAACAGGGATCACGTAAGACATGTTGCAAGTGTTCAGTAAATATGCCCTTTCCCTCTGCCTCCAAACTATAATACTCTCCCACTTAAATGTTCTCAGATTTTATTTAATTTCACAGGGCCATCCTTTCACAGTGGCCATCCTCATGCTCAGAGACCACTTATCTAGGGAAGCTTGGCTCTGACTGAATAGCAGGCCCAGTATCCCAAGATCTTCTCTGTTTCGACTTACAGGAAAAGCCACTAGCATGCCACTGAGTCCCTGCAGGTCAACTGGAAGCAGAGGCTAAGGGCAGGGAAGAGGCACTTCGACTCAGGAAGATGAAGACAGACCTGAATGAGATGGAAATCCA
Source organism: Dinomys branickii (assembly GCA_004027595.1). NCBI lineage: Eukaryota > Metazoa > Chordata > Mammalia > Rodentia > Dinomyidae > Dinomys > Dinomys branickii. The sequence goes on from PVLD010002962.1 coordinate 82,803, forward strand.
GCTGGACCGTGCCAACCAGGACAACAGTGAACTCATGAAGACCCAGAAGCAGCTGCAATAGCACATGAAGGCAGCCATCTGGGTGGAGGAAGGGCTAAGACCGGAGCCAGCCTGCACCAGGAGAGTCGGGAGACTCCCTCGGAGCGAACCTCGTGTGTGACGGCAAGGATGAAAAGTGGGAATGTGGGGCGGCTGGCAGGCTGGGGAGCAGGAGGCTTAGGAACTCTCCTCCCACCCACCAGAGTCCATATCCTGGACAGCTGAAAGGCGCGGCCAAAGGAGGGCAACAGGAAATTGGGCCTGCCTTGATTCTTAAAATCGTTTCCTGCTAATTATAAACAATTTCAGACATAGTAAAATAAAGAACATAACGCACACCTGAAGGCCCACCACCCGCCTTAGGAAATACATCCAAGTGGGGGTAAAGTCCCGTTTATTGCCCTGCATCATCAAAGTGGTCTTTAAAACCAGATGTAGCTGGACCCATGCATTCATCATTTGCTAGTCAGGTACCTGCCTTACATCTGGACACTATTTTAGGTGTGAGAGATACAAAGGTGGGCAAAACAGAAAAATATCCTTACCTATATAGACAGTAAGAAACAAATAAATAAAACTAGCATTTAAAACTATTCAGTTACGTACTACAGAGAAATAGGCCAGAAGAGGAGAGCAAGGGACACGCTCATGAGAGTGTAATGGTCGAAGTCCTGAGAGGGCCTTGTGGGGAACACCACAGGAGAGGTTTGCCTGTGTGCTGACGTCCTGGTGCTCAAGCCCTCTGGACACCTGGGCCCTGGCCCAGCTGGGTGCTGACCACACTGTGAACTCCTGAGACCAGGCCTGCCCCTCATCTCTTCCTGTGCCCTCCAGTGTCCACTCCTGTTCTAGCTTCCTGGTGAGTCCAGACTAAGATCAAAGTACCTTCAGGTGCCAGGCTCTACCACAGGCCTAAACATGGGCTCAGGAGGGGTTCTCTTGTTCTTTACGACTTGTAGGTCCAGGTGGGTGAGGATGCTCGTGGCAGGAGGAGCTGTAGGAGCAGTACAACCTGCAGGAGCAGTGTCAGCCTGTTGGGGATAGAGCTGGAGGGGGTGCACGCCAGCCTGAGGGCAGTGAATGCGCCCAAAAGCTGCTGGAGCAGCAGGTGGCAGAGATCACTGAGAGAGAAAGGTCAGCATCCGGGTAAGCCCACAGCTCCTGGGTTGATGTCAATCAGACGAAGATGAAGGGGATATGTTGGGGTGAGCCAAGATCGTACCCAAACCATGGGGCTCCCCAAAAACTCGAAGCAAAGCCAGGTGTGGTGGTGCATGCCTGTAATCTCAGCAGCCTGGAAGGCAGAGGCAAGAGGATTATCAGTTTGAGCCCAGCCTGGGGAAATTTAGTGACTTAATTAGATGCTGTCATAAAATAAAAAAGACTGGGAGAAGGAACTCAGTGCAAACACCTTGGATTCAGTCCCCAGTACCACAAAGAAAAAAAAAAACTAAAAAACCAAAAACCTCAGAAAATTCTTTGAACTCAACTCCTGAACTTTGTATTGTTGTAAACAGTAGTAAAAAATCTATAACATAAAATGTGTGTCCTTCACCATTTTTTAAGTAAACAGTACAGTAGTGTTCATTATAAGCACACTCTTGTGCAGAACTTTTAAAAGGTAGATTCCTGGGCTCTGCCCTGGAGATTCCTGACCCCCAAAATCTGAGCCTCCAAAGCTCCCCAGGAGATGCTAATGGTTTAGCCAACTTTGAGGACTGCTAATAGCCATAGTAGTGGTAGCTGAGGCCTGAACTCTAAACTGGAAGGGATCTAGAATACGTTATAGTCTGACATTCTTTTTAAAAATGAAAAACTGGCTGGGCATGGTGGCACACACCTATAATCTCAGCTACTTAAGAGGCCAAGGCAGGAGGCCTCCCAAGCAACTTAGTGAGACCCTTCCTCATAATGAAATGTTAAAAAGAGCTGTGTAGCACATGGTGGGACACTTGCCTAGCATGCGTGAGACCTTGGATTTCATCCCTAGTACCACAAACAACAAACAAACAAACACCTTTGGTCCAGACAGTTGAGTGGCTTATCCACAGTCCGAGACCCCTGTCTACCGCCAGTGACGACACTAGTCTTGCTTATTGTTCGTAAAGTACTCCTTCACCACCAGCGTGGGTAAGTCCTTATTAATTATCTCCTGTGAATTCACCAAAAGAATAAATGTGCACGAGACATAGAGGAGTCATCACTCTGTTTTAGGGATAAGCAGACCAGAGCCCAGAGGGGGTAAGGAATTTACCGACACAGCTGGTAGTGGTGGGGCTCCAACTGGGGCATTCAAACCAGCTCTGAGTTCAGGGTCATTCCAGAGCTGCCACCCAGCCCCAGATCTCAAGGATGTTATTCCTGGGATACTTACAATTTTAAAACTCAGAGAGGAATGTAAGGACGACCCTCACCCACACAGAGGGACCAGGGCTATTTCCTGCTGAGGCATCTGGCAAGGGCCTCTAGGAGAGGGTCATTTTCCTTTTTGGACATGGGAAGGGCCATACTTTCAGTACTTCATCTCCTCTCCAGAACTAAAGCCTACTCTCAGTCAGTCGCAAGCTGGTGTCAGATGTCCAGTGCATCTCCAACGAACATGAGGAGCTCATCAGAAAGTTCTGCACAGCAGATGAGAAGGCCAAGAGGGCCACAACAGATGTAAGTACCAGGCGGGACCTGGTGCCTGCTAAGAACCAGACCATCTTGAGCTGGAAGGTCACTGTGGACTCACAGTGCTCTGCAGGGAGTGTGGGGCCCTTTTCCAGAGGATCCCAGGACTTTTCTAAAAGGCTGAACATATGACAGTAGGGAAGAATTACAATCTATAGACGATCTTGTGACAAAACTAGTGTGATACTAGGGCTCTCTGACCAAAGGAGCCATCAAAGTGGACTCAGCGGGACAGGCCTTCTGGCAAAGAGGGGGGAACATTAGGCCAGGCTTAAGGGGAGGGGGCTCAGAGATGAATATTGGTAAGATCTGCCACCAAGTATTTCACTCTAGCAGCCCTTTGGGTGCTTCCATCAATCCTGAGTGCTAGTTCTGCTTACCTCTGCTTTGAAGATGAGGGACACGGGTTTTATCGTCGCTTAACAGAAATCCCAGGAGTTCAGGAGGAAGTATTGTTGGTCTTGTCCGGCACTACCTCTCGAGAGCACATACCACACTCGGCAGACAGTGGACCGCCCATAAATATTAGGAGAATGAATGCCAGACCAAGGGAGCTGAGAGCAGGTAAGCAACTTGCTGGAGGTTCTACAAGGGCTGGACGAAGTCCCCAGTCTTTGAAACCCAGCTGCTGTGCCCATCATGGGGGTGACAACAGAGGGTTTGGCTTGAGTGCTGCTGGCGGGCAGGAGAGAGTCCGTGGAGGTGAGGCCAACTATGAGCACACGGACCCGCCTCCCCGTTCTCTCCCAGCACCCACCAGCGTGTCAGCAAGGGTCCTCTTGTCAACCATTTTGTTTCCCAGAGGCCTCAGTTCTCAGAGGGACTGAGGAGGTTGGGTGGCACCAGCTCCAGTTCACTTCTTCTCTCTGCCTGCAGGCTGCCCGCATGCAGAACTCCAGCAACAGCAGGACCACTGTGTGCACCTGGAGAAAATCAAAAAGAACCATGAGGTCACCCATAAAGACCCGCAGGCCACAGTGGAGCGGGCTGGGCAGCTGGCCCTGAAGGGAGGGAAGTGCACAGGCGTGAAGCTGGGAGCCAGAGTGGGGGCAGCGCGGAGCCAGGTGGGGAGAAGGGTGTTTTGCCAAAAACATGCCCTGCATCGGATGAGGAGTTGGGTTGTACAAATGCTAGACAAGATAAGGAAGTGGGGACAATGGCTCTGATCTATTTATCCAAAGATCCCCCCTTGTCTTCCCAGTCACCTTTCTCCCCAGAATGTATGCGGCCTCAAGCAAAGCAGCTCACAGGATTCTTCTTGTCTCTGTCCCTGACATTATTCCTCCCTCCTATCACTCTGTTTGAGAAAATGGGCCTTAGTCTTTATCCCATGATACCTCGGGCTGGAAGGGCACAGGAGGCTCAGTCACCCTGTCCTACCTTCTGACTTCTGTGTTTCCCAGAAGAGGAAACTTTAGCCTCAGAGGACAGTGACTGTCTGATGGCCACTGCATGGGCCAGGAAAGGCACAGCCCACTGGACACTCTCATCAAGGGCCCATCTGCTCAGTTCTGGGCTGAGGGTGGACACTCTAGGCATGGTGCTCCCATCCAAGACCAACGAGTCTGAGTTTCAAAAATACATGCTCTCTCAGCCACATCGCTTTCTTCCTCCCTCAGATCAAGGAACTAGAGACAGAGCTAGATACGAGCAGAAAGGACGCATGGAGACAGTCAAGACGCTGCACAAGAAAGATTGCTGCCTCAAAGAGCTGGTCTTTGGGACAGAGGAGGACCACAAGACCAAGAAGTGCATGCAGGAATTGGTGGAGAAATTGCAGAACAAACTGAAGGTCTACAGTGGCAGATCAAAGGCAATGAGTACCTGCACGCTGTCTCACTTCTCTGTCCCTAACGCTGGCTTCCCAGCCCAGGTCATCACCAGCCTCAATCAGAATCAACCACAGAGAAAGGATCACGTATTGGCCCAAACATTTCTCTGTGAGCCTCTCGACCATGGTACTTTGTCCTCGGTATCACAGGAGAAGGGGACCTGCCACCACACATGGAGATAACATGTAAGAAGTGAAACTATCCACCATAAACACCTGCACTAACTAACCTAAATTGCAAGTGTGATCTACACCCTGGGGAGGACTGCCCTCGTCCTTCTTCCACTGAGCACAGTGGCCCGTGGCAGGCTTCCCAGTCAGACTGCTACAAGAGACCTCCCCTCATTTGTTCCTCTTGCCAAGGCAGGAAGGCTGAGATTCCTGGTCCATTTCACAGGTGAGGAAACAAACTCAGAGTGGAATATTTGTGTGATGTTTGTAAAAGTCAACGTCAAAATGAAATGATTAGCAAATGGTGGTTTTAAGTCTTAACCTATACCACATAGCCTGCACACTCCATCCTATAGGATGTAAACAATGACTGGTGCCCTTTGCTAGTGGTGCTGGGGCAGGGGGATATAGCTCAGCAGCACAAGCGCCTGCCTGGCAAGTGCAAGGTCCTGAGTTCGATTCCCAGTACTGAAAAAACCCCAAAGAAACAAAAAAACTAATGGTACTGTGACTACCATACTGACATCAGCCACCCATGTGCCCAATGCTCTGCCTAATAGGCTCAATAAAGGCCAGGTTAACAGCCAATTTGATTTTAACCCAAATGAAAACATGATTCTAACCATAATGATTGCAACTCTGTATGGGAAGACCGGGAAAAGGGGAGTGTGTAGTAGGGGCAGGGAAAGTACTATACCCTCCTCTTCCACAGTGGGGTGTGACAAAGAAGGCCTAAAACTACCAATACAGAGGCAGCAACAGAAGCACGTTTTATTCAGAGATGTGGGTGAGTCCAAAAAGCATCAGCTAAAAGTATTGAAGGCCATTGTCCCTGACAAGCTGCAGGCTGCCCCTTACCCAGGACTGACATTTTGTAATGAGTCTCACAGAACCACTAAACTCTGAGACCTCTGTGTAGGACTGATAGACGTCTCACTGAGCCAGAACAAGCCAGGTTTACACCGCCTTTCCCAGCATGACTTTGTCACAGGAGGAGCAGGCTAACCAGACCTTGCCTTACAGGAAGGCAGTGCATAAGCTGGATGATGCAGAGTGGGCTGGCCTGGTGGAGACCACCCTGAACAAGCTGTGTACCACTGTGTGGCTGGCAAGGACACCACCTCAGGGGAGATCACGCAGCTGTCGAAGACAGGCTCCTCCAAGACCCTTTCCAAGGAGTGAGGCCCTCCGCCTCTCAGGTCACAGCTAGCAGGTGTGGCTCCTCTCGACGCCGTGCTCCAAGCTCACCTTCTCTGCATCAGCTTTGCTCCTAGTGGTGGTTGTGGTGCTGCCTAGCAGGGGTACAGATGCTCTAAGGTTTCCAGTCTCTCTCAGACCCAGATCTCACACACTAGGAACCCCAAAGCACCCCGAGCCTTAGCTCCCCACTCCCTCTGTATTCTCGCAAGCCTTGAGTGCGTGCTGCCGGCCTTTGTCACAGGTGCTGGCAGTCCTGTGTGCCCCCATTGAAGTGCAAGGCGGTTTCCATGTGCAATGCCACCTGGCACTAGAGCAGGAACACAGGTGTTTAGAACACTGGTTTTCACTGGAGAGCCACAGAGGACATCAGCAAGTGTGTAAGCAATGTGTGTTCACCTTTCACATCCCCGATCACAGCATTCTTCACCGGAAGTTCATCAAGACTGGTGGAATTTCATTTTCTAACACTATGCAAATCATCATCATCATTGCAGTTACCAGTTCTTGTGTAGGTGGGAGTTTTAGGAGGGCAATTTAAGATAGTGGTACAAGCCTTTAATCCTAGCTACTTGAGAGGCTGAGGCATGAGAATTACAAATTCAAAGCTGGACTGAAGCAGGAGGACTGTGAGTTTGAGGCCAGCCTGGGCTACATAGTAAGTTCAGGACTGGCCTGCACTACATATGTAGTGAGACTCTGTCTCAAAGCAAACAAACAGCCTGGGGTGATGGTACATACCTATAATCCCAGCACTCACAAGGCTGAGGCAGGAGGATCACCATGAGTTCAAGGATAACCTGGGCTAGACAGTGAGTTTAAGGCTAGCCTGAAGTACATAGTGAGACCCTGTCTCCAAAAAATAATTTTTAACAGAAATTTTAAAAAATAAAGTTGATCCTTCATCAGGTAGAGAAAGAAAGAATTCCAGACAGCAGGTCCAAAACATGCAAAAGTGCAGGGGTGAGATTTTCATGAGCACACTGCATGACTGCAGCGGAGAGTCTCAGGATGAGGAAGGGGAGCTATACAGTGGTAGGAGATGAAGCCAAGAAGGTAGAGTGAAGTAGAGCCTGTGGGGTGCAAGTATCCCACAAACTCCATAAATAAATCTTACTCATTTTAAAAATTCACTTGTAGGATGTGACAAGGAGCAGCCTATCTCTCTTGGGGATGCACTAATGTTCCAATAGCAAAGCAAGCCTCCAGGCGCTTCAGGAGACAGCACAGGCAGGTTCTTGGGGGCAACAGATCACAGGGGATCACACTCTGGCTCTCTCAAAGGCCTGGGTAGTGTCCAGGCTACTTGGATATGCTACACCCACAGAAGGTATCCCTAACCCCTTACAACCTCACACGTTTACTATGCATAGGAAAGTGCAGAAAGAGCCAGGAGCTAGGGTACAAAATAGCTTTGGCGGGTGTAACACTCAGCCATTCGAGGAACTCAGCTCAGTGCAGCTTCTCTGTGACTGCATGAAGCACTTGAATGTCTGTAACAATGGGTCTGCTCTTGTCGAGAACCAACATGTTCATGCCAGTGATGGAGTATGTAATGTCTGTGACCTGGCTGTTCTCTAGAAAGAATTCCTCATGTTGACAATCGTAATGCCTGTTTCAATCTAACTTAAATAAAAGAAACATGCAAAAGAGATTAACTAGTCACTAGGATTTTATTTTTGGTTTTGTGTTTTGGGGATTGAACTCAGGGCCTTTGCACTGTTACATCCCCAGCAACTCTCCCTCTTATTTTTTATTTTTATTTTGAGACCATGTCTCACTAAGTTGCCTGGGCTGGCCTTGAACTTGAGCTTCCTGCCTCACCTTCTCAGAGTATTGGGATTCTAGGCCTGTGCCCCAGGCTTGCTTTAGAAATCGTTTTTATATGAAGAAATTTTATTTTTCTGAGACTTCCAAATCCAAAGGCAGGTTTTGTGATTGCCACATACCAGAGTTCTGTTGTATCCCTACACTCTACACCCTAATTCACAGCCTTGTTTCTATTGGAAACCTTGAACACAATGCAGTCTTAGTGACGCTGTTTCCAAATTCTGAAAGGGTATATCTTTCCAAATTCTGGAAGGGTATAGCTGAGATATGAAGATAAACTACGATTCTCAAAGCCAAGAAAGTTATGAAATCTCCTGCGATGACATTAAAAAGACCCTGAGGTCAATCTCCAGTATTGCAAACAAATACCAAACAGATCTATCTGAACTAACGTTTCACACAGCCCCTGCATATTCTGTCTGCTTCCCAGGACGCTCAGACAGGGGGATCAGCTCCCCGAGGGAAACCAGTGTCATGTGTTTTGTTCACAACTGTATCTCCAACAACTAGAGGGTACCGCATCACCATTGTGGTGGTTCTAAACTTGGTATTCTGTAAGCAACTCTGACGAGATCGGGTGCATTCAGGGTGGTATGGCCGTAAACTAAACAACTCTGGAAGGAGCTTGGTTTTCTTTCAACGGGACCAAATGTGAAAACACTGCCCTCTGGTGGTAGGGTCTCTAACTGCTGTGTGTGTGAATTTTCTGGAAGACACCAAATCACAGAACATTAAATTTTTAGGGTCGGAGGGATAAATACATGGTGAGTAGCCTAATTCCCTTAATTATGGGCATTCTCCTCCATAAATCCTGAAAAACTGACAATCCCACTTCTATTTGAATTCTTCTGGTGAAAAAAAGCAACCCATTCCAATTTTGACTAATGCTCACAATCAGAAAGTTCCACTCAGCAGAGCCATATTACACTGTATTTTACCTTTACTTGTTCTAGTCTTCACCCCTATAATTACATAATTCTAACTTTTATATTCTGAAGTCAGACAGATACAGGTTCCACTTACCCATATGGATAACTTATCCTATCTAACCTCCTGTTTCCTCAACTGCTCAGGGAGAAATAATTGCACCTACCTCAGGAATGTGAAGTTTAAATAAGACACCCTGGCACAGAGCCCACCATGCATAGTCACGAGACGTTGGCCAATTTTCTTGGGCAGTCTATGGGACTTCTCACCCTCTGACAAGAGCCTGGGCCAGGCCTAGTAGATGACAGCTGCAGGCTTCTTGCTGGAGAAATGTGCGAGACGCATGAGACTTCTAAGATCCCAGCAGGTATAATGATGTACATCTGTAACTCTAGCACTCTGGGACGCTGAGCCAAGAGAACCCAAGTTCAAGTACAGCCTGGGGCAACTTAGTGACAGTAAGACCTGTCTCAAAATAAAAAAAAAAAAAGGGTTAGGGAATGAAACTCAGTGAGAGGGAGAGAGAAGCTTTATGGAATCATCATTTCTGGAGGATGGCCCACATTTGGGGAATTCCAAAGCAGCCTCTTGTTTTGCTGGTTTTGGGTCCAGATGCACATAGGCTTCATCAATGACTTGCCCAAGATCATACAAGCAGACCTAAAAATTCCTTATAGATTAGACGAAGTCAGTGTCTGACTTACAAGAAAGTTTGTGTAAGAATGTATAACTTCAGAATGATTTGACATAAAGGGTCAGACATGCTGACACACACCTGTAATCCCAGTACTCCGGGTGAAGGAGGAGAAGCCTGGGAAACTTAGTGACTTGGCAAGACTCTGTCTCAAAATAGAAAGTAAAATAAAAGGGTAAAGTTGTAGCTCAGTGCATAGGCCCTGGGTTCAGTCCTCCATATGAAGGAAAAAAAGTTTGACGTAAAGGATATAACCTACAGTCTTGCAAGATAATATTAACTGGTATCCACAATGATCAAAATCAGAGCACTGAAACCATATTCTGCGGGCCAAAAGAAAATGACCAAAAACTATGTAAGTAGCTTTGCTAAATATTTTGAGCTATCCTTTCAAGGATGCTAAATTTACATTAGCAATTATCTTCCTACTCTTTTTACCTGTGAATTAATCCTGGGTCCTTGTAGGGAATCTAGAAGGTTCTCGAGTCTTTAGCACGGAGCACACCCACGGGTGTTTCCAGAAACCAGGAAATAATCACAAAAGCTTCCAACCTTCCACCCACAAGGTATCAGGAATCAAGGCCGGAGATGTGTGGTGAAAAGGCCAACCTTGAGTTAGGGTTGAATCAAAGGTTGGAAGGGAACCATCAGGCTATTATAAGGAACTGTTTATTTGTGTAGTTAGGATAGTAAAAAATGTGTTCCGGCCCTGTGTGGTGACACAAGCCTGCAATCCCAACTCTGAGGAGGCTGAGGTAGGAAGATTGTCCTGACTTCCAGGCCTGGGCTTATAGTGAGTTCAAGGCCAACCTGAACTACGTAGCAAGACCCTGTCTCCAAAAAGAATGTGTACTGTAGCTTTGTAGCAACAATTCCATGAAACATTCTTCTACAGTTCTTTTTACACCAACATCTAGGCCAGGCGTGGTGGTGCACACCTATAATCCCAGCACTCAGGAGGCTTGCTGCAAGTTCAAAGGCAACAAGATGAATTCAAGGCCACCCTGAACTGCATAGTGAAACCCTGCCTCAAAAAGACAATAAATAAATACATCAGACAGCAATAAAGTAACCAGACCAAGAAAACACTACATTATAAAGCTTAGGTTTAGAGACTAGGAAAACTACTGTAGGAGTGGATACAGGATAGTACAGGAGAGCAACCCATCCCAGTCTGAAAAAGGAAAGGAAGATGTCTGGAAGAATTCAGGTCTCTGCTGGAGTCTACATGTGGGTAAGAGTTAGCCACAAAGACAAAGGAGAACCAGGCACAGTGGTGGAAGCATGTACTCCCAGCTACTCAGGAGGCTAAAGCAGGATTCCAAGTTTGAGGTCAGCCTGGACAATTCAGCAAGACCCTATCCCAATAAATAAATAAGGGCTGGGCATGCAGCTTAGTGGTAGAGAGCTTGCCTAGTATGGGTTCAATCCACAGTACCATAAAGAAAAAAAGAAAAAGCCGGAAGAGGAAATGAGCACGTGGGAATGGAAACTGGGAATGCAGGAGGCAGCAGGCGGGCATATCAGCCAAGAATGTGTCTGGCTTGAGACAGCAGCACACTGAGTCAGCAGTTACAAAAGCAACAGAGACACCTAATGATCTTGCACCACACCACCGCCCACAGCAGTAGATGAACTCAGCATCAGCACAACGTGGAAGACTCAGGACTCCACCTTCCCACACTCTTTCACCCTTGGGCCTGCCAAGACATTTTCCACAGCACTGAGCATTACTTTTTCCCAAAACCATGTTCAGGAGAGTTAAAAGTAGCATAGGCCAAATTAACTTCTCCTCCTTTAAAAAATAGGCCTCCTTAGGGCACCCTACTTTCTGGGCCTGCTTCTGTCTCCCTCGGAGAGAAGCTATCTTTCTCTTAATAAATTCTTCCTACTCTTAACCTCTGTGGTTCCTGGCATGCATTCCTTAATTTTAGAGAACACAAACTTGGCTTTCCAGACATCTAGCAGGTTGGTAGTTATATTTCTCTTATATTATTTGGATTATTTGTAGGTCCTGTATCATCCTTATAGCATGTACCCTATATCACCAGTACAGGAAAAATGCTGAAAAATACACTGCTGAGCTATATATGGAGTAACGGGCAATTTCATGTATTTTTATTGGCAGTATGTACTGGAAAAATCCCTGTAAAATATAGGTTGGCAATTTATAATAAAATTACAAGCGCAAATGCATTATGGCCCAACAACGCCACTTACTTGCCTTTGTGACAAAATGTCATAAGAATCTTCAGAATGATTTTTACTGTTAGAGCTAAACAAATAAAACTCTAAAAATGATAAAAGGAAGATGTAAGAAAAAAACCTTCATGACTGTGGGTTTGGCAAAGATTTCTTAGATGTGACACTGAAAGTACAATACATAAAAAACAAAACTGGTAAAATGTACTTTGTTAAAATTCAAAACTCTTGCACTTTAAAAGACGCCATTAGGAAAATGAAAAGAAAGACCAAATACTGGTAGAAAATATTTTCAACTGTACATCTGATACAGGACTTGTATCCTAAATATATAAAGAACTCCACAATTCTATAGTAAGAACAACCAATCCAATTTAAAAATGGATAAAAGGCTTGGCATGGAGGTGGATATATGTAATGCCAGCTACTTGGGAGGCTGAGGCAGGAGGATTACAAATTTAAGGCCAGTCTGGGTAACTCAGCAACACCCTGTCTCAAAAAAAAACACGAAGACCTGGGGATGTAGCTCAATGGTAGAGCTCTCCAGGGCTCACCCTCCCCAAAAAAAGTCCTCCTTGTAATTTACAGGCAGAATTTGCTATAAGCACTGACTCTTGGGCCTATAGATGTCTGATGGGTAACCAGAAAGAGGATAAAGGCTTGACATCTCTGCCGTCATATTGCATGCCTCCTTTTGCTACCTTAGCCTTTGGATTAGATTCCTTCTCAACTCTCCACACAGAGTCTCTATCTTGCCTTTCTGATTTATTCTTTCTGAGTTATTTTCTCCTATGATCATCTTAGATTCCAGCAATAACAGGTCTGACGATCATCTTAGATTCCAGCAACAGGTCTGGTGGATAAACATCTTGTGACAAAAGTTGACAGTATCTCTCAGCAGCACCAACTTTCTTATCTCCAACAGGGCGCCACCTGACCCATCCTGAGAGAATCATCAACCAGACCTTTGCTTGACAAAGAGCATCAACTATGAAGACCCTGGCCCTTGCTAAATAAATGTAAGATTCATAATTAGCCTCTCAGAGAGACAGACTTTCAGTCACTAGACTGTTGTTTTTCTCCCCAGTGTGGTCTCACTGAAAATAAAATCCTTTCCTGCCTTCACAACTATTCTTGTCTTCCACTGACCTTTTAGGATAGGTGGCAAGACCTGGCTCACTGAACTCCAGTTGGGCCTCTGGCCTCTGACTCCGGTTACATTCTCACCATCTTTTTCTTTATCAAAAAGCACTTTTTTCCAGGACTCCAGATGAGTCTCAACTCGGGAGTGCTGGCTGGCAAAAATGTGTTACATCCTGAAACCATTGAGCAGCGAGTGGGAACGGGGTTGCCGCATGAGACATGGGCCAGTCCTGGTCCAATCCCTGGACCAGGGAAGGTCCACCTTCCCCAAGAGCCACCTGAACAGAAGTAGGAAAGTCAAGGAGGGAAAGGTGTTGGGTGGAGAGTCAGATTGTCTGCCACACAGCGTGTGTGGGGAGAGAGGCAAGTGACAGATCATGGAGAGCCTCTGAAGACTAGTTATAGAGTATGGACTCTGCGATCACTTGGAGGGTGTATATGTGGAGCAAGGCAGAATCCTGGACTTACTAGAATCTAAGGTTCGGGTCCAGAAGCATGAATCAAACAAGAGTGGTTACCACAATGAGCAAACCAGCTCTTTCTGCATTCTTACAGAAAAGATCATTAGACTTGCAATTCTCCATCATTTAAAATTTGTCCCTAGAGACACTCTCACACAGATTAACTTCTCTCCTGGTGTGGGGTTACTAGCTTGTTGCCAAAATCTTTATCTTAAAATGTCATAAAGTAAGAAGCTCACAAATACTGCATACAAAACAGAGGTATGCTATCTGCTACAATTAGAACTACAGCTGAGTGCGATAGCACATGCCTGTGCTGGGAGTCTGAAGCAGGAGGATCCCAAGTCTGAGCCCAACTTGGGCAACTTGGTGATATGGCAAGGTCCTATCTCTAAAGTAAAAAGTAAAAAAAAGGCTTGGGATATAATTCAGAGCAAAGACACTGGGTTCACTCCCCAGTACCCCCTTAAAAAAGAAGACAGGAAGGAAGGGAGGAAGGAAAGAAAAGAAGGGGAGAAGAGCTATAGAGCCAGGCATGGTGGTGATGACTATAATCCCAGTAGTTGGGAGGCTGAGGCAGGAGGATCATCGTGAGTTCAAGGCCAGCCTGGGATATATAGTGAGACCCTGTCTAAAAACAAAACAAAACAGAACTATAGCCATCCCAGGTTAACATGTTTCTGTAAACAATTCTCAAGTCACAAAAACCTATGTTACATTAAGTGAGAAAATTAAAATGTATTCCCATCCTGTCCAAAAACCCCAATCAAGTCTCCAAATACCCCTAAAACCCTCTGAAGAACCTAAAAAAATCTTACAAACAGTTCCATATAATAGAAACATTTCAACAATAATTACATTATTATTTGACACTTAATGAACTCTACAGTGGTTACATTTGTGAGTAGTTCCTGGAGATACGCACTCTACTGAGTGAGAACTAAATATTCCTTCTGACCTGCAGTAGGCATGGACCAGAACATAAACAGCACAATACAGTATGTGCTGAGGATATGTAACTGCATGGTGGCGTGCCACAGTTCCAACTACTTGGGAGACTGAAGCAGGAGGATCAGTGGAGTTGAGGGGCAATAGGATTTAGTAAACTAAAATATACAAGGTAATATTAAAAAAGAGGTTATTTGATGAATGATTCTGTAATGAAGGACTACGGTGACAGATAACCCTGCCACAAATGATAATTGGAAAAGTGGACAAAT
>PVLD010002962.1:97290-152959 GCA_004027595.1 Dinomys branickii
ACAGACCATTTACTGATTCCACTTCGTTTTCTTCTTTCCCTTTTTTTTTTTTTTTTTTTTTTGGCAGTACTGGGGATTGAACTCAGGACCCTGTACTTGCTAGGCAGGTGCTTATTCCACTGAGCTATATCCCCAGCTCCTCTTCTTTCCCTTTGAGATGAGCTCTTACTACTGATATTGGTTGGTATAAAATTCCTGGGCTCAAGAGATTCTCCTATCTCTGCCTCCCACCACCACATTCACCTTACTGATTCCAGTGCAGGTGTTTGAGGGCCTAAACAATACTTTGAACAGCTTCTTACAGAGACAAAAAGTTGGAGCTCAAGGTTCTCCAAGGACCTAGAGGCTTGATAAATGCTTATGTGAGTCAGCTTTCTGCTACTGTGACAAAATACCTGAGAATAACCATTTAAAAGATTTATTTGGGCTCACGGTTTCAGAAGTTTCAGTCCACAGTCAACTGGCTCCATTGCTTTAGGCCTGGGATGGGGCAGAATAACAGAGGGGCCTGGCAGAGGAAAGCTGCTCATCTCATAGCAAAGAGGGAGCAGAACAGGTGAGAAAACTAGAGAGGACAGGGGCTGGGGACAATATATGGTACTTATGATGCACTCCCTTCAAGTAGGCTTCAGCCCCTTGTTATGGTTGATACATTGTGTCAACTTGGGGAGTCTGGAGGTTTGGCTGAGTAACTCAGCAGTTGTAGATCTTGGGGTGAAAAGGACATGCCCTTACCCTTCTGGGGTGTTGTTTATTGTGTTAATATGGGAAGTTTAAAAGGTTAACTATGTGATTCAGCAGGAAGCCAGAGTGCTTATTTTGTACACATCCTGAGCCTGTGGAAGAGGAGGGCATGGAGACTGTGTGAGAGCTACACTCCCCCTGGGTGGGGGCAGGCTGTTTACAAGGTAAAGAAGAGAAAGAGGCTGCTTGCCTGCAATTCTACACATTTGCTAGTTGTTTTTGGTGTGCTCAGCTGCCATGAACGTTTGCCCTCTGCCGTGTGCTACTCTGCCTCAGAACCAGCCAAATATGGACTGAAACCTCCACA
Organism: Dinomys branickii; assembly: GCA_004027595.1. NCBI lineage: Eukaryota > Metazoa > Chordata > Mammalia > Rodentia > Dinomyidae > Dinomys > Dinomys branickii. Next base: position 98,342 of record PVLD010002962.1, read on the forward strand.
AACTGTAAGCTAAATAAACCTTTCCTTCCTTCATTTTGGGTGTTAGGTATTTTGTCTCAGCAAGGAGAGAAAAGTAACCAAGACACCCCTCCACATATACACCCTCCAAGTGATCTCAGAGTCCATATTCTATAACAAGTCTTCAGACCTGCCATCACCCCCCAATAATACCATCAAATATGGTCTTATCAATGGATTCATCCATTTGATGAAGTAAAGGGATTTCATTTTCCAACCCTTTCCCAAAAAGCCCATCAGCTGGCAACCAAGTGTTTAGCACATGAGTTCTAGAGAACATTTCCAATCCAAATCATAACAGTGCTTACTGTATTCATGAGGCTTATTCAAAGAAACTAAACTAATAGATAAAAGATACATAAAAGATAAGGAATTGGTTCACATGATTGGGAAGGCTGGCAAATCCAAAATCTGCAGTCAATGTACAAATCTGAAGACTAGAAAGTTCTGTGGAACAAAGAAAGAGCTGATGCTCTGGTTGAATCTGACAAACAAGAGAATTCGCTCTTATTTGACAGAGTATCAGCCATTTGTTCTATGTAATCCTTCAACTGGTTAAACAAGGCCTCATCAATCCAGGAAGGACAATTTTCCTTATTAAGTCTACTCCTTTAAATGTCAATCTCAGGCCAGGGGTATAGCTTGGAGGCACAAATGCCTGCCTGGCAAGCGTAAAGTCCTAGATTTGACTCCCGGTACAAAAACAAACAAACAAAAATCTCATTCAAGTATACCCTGAGAAACATCCAAGATAATATTTCACCAAATACTTGTACCTAGGTGCTCCATAGCCTAACCATATTGACATTTAAGATACTCATCTGTGACAAAATAAGAAATAGTCCCCATGTTACAATGGTCTGACTTAAGGTATTTAAACTTGATGATGGTGCAAACGTGATATAAATTCAGTTGAAAGTATACTTCAGATTTTGATTTCTCCCAAGGCTAGTGAAATGCAATCTGATCTTTCCATGGCAGCAAGCAGCAAGGAGTTGCAGCTCCTTGCCAGCCATGACAGCACATGGGTAAAAAAACACTATACAGTGTGTTGTGTTGCTAAACTAGGACACTTGGTAGGTTAGATATACTTGCATTTTTTACTTTGGTATTTTCAATTTATGATGAGATTACCTGGAAGCAATCCCTACTGTAAATCAAAGAACTTCTGTATTTGACATTTTGCAAGTACTTATTAAATATCTGGTGATTTGAATCTTAATCAAATTCCAATTCAACCCAATTCTAATTTTTAAAAAAATTTTCCTTTGGGGACAGGGCCTTGCTTTGTAGTTCAGGTTGGCCTTGAACTTGTGGCAATTTTCTTGCCTCAGCCTCCCCAGTGCTGGGATTATAGGCATGGGGCACCATGCCCAGCTCCAATTCCAATTCTATCAGTGAAGCAAACAAAACCATCTTATGGCAGTGTCTAACCCCTCTTCCTCTCTTTCCCCATTTCTAACTACAAGTGATAGTTTGGATGCTTAATGTTCTCTCAAATCTCTTGTGTTAAAGTCTTCGTCCCCAGGATGCTGCTGTTGGAAGAAAGCAGAACCTTCAAGAGGTGGGATCTAGTGCCAAGTGCTTAGGCTCATCCCCTGGAAGGGAACTGTGTGACCTTGGCCTCTTCCAATGTCAATTTTGCTTCTTGGCTGTGAGGCAAGAAGTTTGCTATACCTAGTAATTCCTTACCACTACTATCTAGCATGTCCACCACAGTCCCAAAGCAACAGATTTGTTCAATCTTGTACTAGAACATCCAAAACAGTTAGCCAAAATAAACCTTTTCTCTTTATAAGTTACCTCAGGTATTTTGTTATAGTGACAGCCTAATAAAATCATTATTCCTCACACTAATTTTTTAAAGGCAGACTCTTTGTTTTAGATATTAAATCAATGTCATTACACAAGTCTTAAAACCAAACACTCTAATTCACCTCACTCTCCTGGGATAATCAGTGGTACCTGCTATGACCATACACTGGGAAAGCCCTGTCCTGCCTGCCCTTGCATTGTAACAACACCTTCAAGTCTCAAAATACAGTGGTCTTATTTCCTGTTACAAAATAAGGTGGTTTAATTTTTAAAATCTCAAAACTAATAATTCTTTCTAGAACGATTCAAAATATGAAATGAAGCTGGGTGTGGTGGCACATGCCTATAATCCTAGCACTCAGGAGTCTGAGGCAGGAGGATAGCTGTGAGTTCAAAACCAGCCTGGGCTAAAGGTGAGCTCAAGGGCAGCCTGCACTACATAGTGAGACCCTGTCTCAAAAAGCCAAAAAAAGAAAAGAAATGAATATGCATCAAATGGTAACCTTTGCTTTGGCTAAAGTACAAAATACTAACTGAAAAGGCAGAACCAGTGGTTAAAATTAGAAGCAAGCGGAGTTATGGTGGTGCACACCCGTAATTCCAGCACTGGGGAGGTTGAGGCAGGAGGACTGCCAGTGATACAGGAAAAAACTCCCAACCTGAATGATATCTGAGACGAATTCATATTCTCTAAAATCTAAGAGTGAATTTTAGGAACAACAGAGGTTAAGAGCAGAATATATTTACTGAGGGAAAGAAAGCTTCTGCCCAAGAGAGGGGCAGAAGGGAGGCCCAAGTGGGTCCGTGTTCGCCCCTCCGTGCCGTGTGTGTGTGTGTGTGTGTGTGTGTGTGTGTGTGTGTGTGTGTGTGTGTGTGCCGCCCCCGCCCTTTCTAGGGACTTTTATAGAGCAAAACCATGAGGTGAGGCGGGTCCAAGGTCGGGAAAAAAAAATGGATAAAACTATGGTCAGTCAATAAGAATTGTTCAGGTAAAATTGATTAAATTGGGATCAAATGGGGAGCAAGTCACATAGAAAGGGGGCTCCAATACAGAACAGGGGCGTTTCCTATAAGGGGTTGAGTCAACGACTCTTCAAGGTGATTGCTACCTATTTAGAATATCAATCCCTGATGTTTAGATTATCTAAAAAAAAAAAAAAGATTATCTAGAGAGGTACGTAGGTGTATTTATTTAGTCTTTTTATCTAGAGGTGTGGCCCACAGTATCTTGTCTTTCTTGCTGGCTTCTTTGAAGGCCTGGCCCTGACTGCCTATAACATTTCTAACTTAGCTACCTCTAACACTGAGTTTAAGGCCCTTCTGAGACTGTCTCAAAAAATTGAAGACCTGTTATTTTTTTTTCTAGAGCTAATTTCTTGTCATTTATCATAGTCTGGTGCTAGTTTGTATGTCATTCTCATCCACCTACTCCAATTTCTTCAAAAGAACCGTCCTTTGTAAAGGAGTGGAGTGTAAACAAATGGGTCTAAACTCTTACTTGACTACATGCAGGGATTTGTAACTTGCAGACACACCTAGAAGGAGTCTTTGCTTTTCATGAACGCCACCCATCCTTTGCCAGATTGTCTTCTGCAGTGGGCAATTTGAAACAATCTTTTCCTTCTATTTGTCCCGCCAGTATCCCCATAATAAAGATAAAATAAAAACCAAGGGCTTCCAATGCATTAGTGCTCCATGAACTGAATTCAACAATAAATAGGTTTAAAATTCAGTTTGATAAGGCTTTGTAAACATCACTTTTCAATCAAGTGCTGGGTCAAGTAAGTAAACCAGAAGACAGGAGAAATAAGCACTATCAGGCGACCTACGGGGAGGCCGGGGTGCTGCTCCAAAATGTATTTCTGTTCGTTCGGGAGCAGCCATCTAGCTGGAAGTGAGCCTCTCTCCATACGCTTCCGAGGACTCGCTCTCTTCCCTCAACTCTTCCTTTAGCGCCATCTTGGGAGCAGAGAACCGAGGTAGGGTCGAGGCTGCTCCCGTTTTCCTCAGAGGAAGAACAGAGAAGGGGGGCACGAGACCACAAAGAGATCGACTAGCTCTGACTGGGGCTTTCTAAAGTGACAAAAATTCTGTCGTTCGGCCCGTCTACGGGGTCCGGAAGAACCCCCTCCCCCAATCCTCAGTAACTCATCTCCTGAAAAGAGCTTGGAAAACATAGCTCCTCGGCACATTATCATCAGGGTAAGTTTCGAGGAAAGAAGACGTCCAGGTTGCTTCGCCAGTACCTTCTCACGCCACCTCTAAGCGGCGACAGCAGACCCTCTCCCCAGCTCTCCTTTGCACTTTCCAACCTAGCCCCCAGCCGCGCGCCCGATGTGTGCGCTTGCGCAGATCATCCGCGCCGCCGCGCTGCGCAGGCGCTCAGACCACTTCCGGGATCTGTCAGCCGCTCCCTCCCGGCCTCCGTCCTCCGCCCGCGCCCGCCGGAGCCTGTTCGCGTCGACTGACCAGAGTCCGCGAATTCTCCGCTGCGAGCCTCTCCAGACCACCCCGACCTCAGGTAAAGGTCAGCACAGGTCAGTGTCTGGCTATGTTGGCCTCCACTGCACCTATCTTGCACAGGTCTTGGACCTGCGGGGGCGGCGAGCCGGGGATTTAGGCCGCGGGGAGCCCCAAGGTTGAGGGGTGGCCGGGGCCTCAGAGGGGGCGGGGATCCCCGTTCTTCTTGTTTGTGCCGAGCTCCTGGCATTGCTGCACGTACAGTTTGGTTACCTCTTTTTTCGAGTTCTCTGCCACTTCCGATGCCAGAATTAACAGCTGCGACGCCCCGTATTCCTACCTGCACCTCTACTGTGGATGCCTATCGTAGTGTATAAAATTGTGTTAAACAGGGTGACTTTTCCTGATGGATCCTCATGAGGATCCGTGGATCTCTTTATTTAGAATAGCGCACTGAATACAGAAGGTGCCCGTGGAGCGTTTGCCTCCTGTCTAAAGGCAGCCCTCAGTTCTGCAGCTGATGGCAACGAGTTCCTTACGATTCCCCACTGACTTACCTTTACCCCCAAGTCAGTTTTCTGCCCCTCTCGGCGGTCCTTTTCGCTTGGTGGAACCTTCTGTGTAAAATCGCCAGTTCCTAGCCGATTCCGCTGCTTTATTGGGCGACCCTGGCAAGATTGCTTCTCTGTGCCTCAGTTTTCTCATCTGCAGTAAGAGCATTCTTAGAGTTTTTCTGAGGATCAACTGAGTTTATTTGCATAAATTGCTTAGAATAGGGGCTGGGGATATAGCTCAGTGGAATAAGCGCTTGCCTAGCAAGCACAGGGTCCTGAGTTCGATCCCCAGTACCGCAAAAAAAAAAAAAATTGCTTAGAATAGGTAACGGTCGATGGCTGGTGTTCAATAAATATTAGTTGTTATTATTGTTTCTGGGCATTCTGTGCGTCCCTGTCGCCCTTTCCTCTCCTGCTCGTTCTCCCCACCCCCAGACATAACGGCCAGAATAGTGTCAAATTTATTTGTTTCTGGCCCCATGGTGGTACTGACAGCGATGTTGGGAACATGGTATATACTTATTTAATAAATTGTAGCCTTTGATTATAAAGCCATCTGTTCTTGGGAGTGTTTTAGACAGCATCTCACTGTGTTCTAAATTCAGGCTGGTCATGAGAAGACTACATAGTCCGTCCTCCTGCCTCAGTCTCTCAAATGTTGAGATTATAGGCATATGCCACCATTTCTGGGAAGCCATCTGTTCTTATGACTTCGGAGCCTTCTGTGTATTTCAATTCATCGATGAAATTGATCTTAGTTCGTTTTGTTTTTCTGAGATAGGGTCTCTCTGGTTTTTTTTTTTTGTACTGGGAATCGAACTCAGGACCTTGCACTTGCGAGGAAGGCGCTTGTGCCACTGAGCAATCTCTCTCCCCCGCCCTTTGATCTTAGTTCTCACGTCGTGATCTTTTTCTTTTTTTCTTTGCCTGACCTCAGGGGCACTCTGCCACGTAACCGCCCCCCCCCAGGGCCTTTTTATTTTTTATGTGCTACAGAGTCTTGCCAGATTGTCCAGGCTAAAGCATGGGATGGGAATGCACTCCTGTAATCCCAGCACTCTGGGAGGCTGAAGCAAGGGGATCACAAGTTCAACCCACCCTGGGCAATTTAGTGTCTTAAGACCTTATATCAAAATTAGGAGTAAAAAAGGGAGCTAGGGATATAGCGCCTAAAGACTCTGGATTCAATTCCCAGTAGTGCCAAAACGAGAAATTTGCCTAGGCTGGCCTTGAATTTGTCATCCTTATGCGTTGGCCTCCCAAATAACTGGGATTATAGGTATGCCTCGCCATGCTGGCAGTTCTGACCTCTTCTATCAATTTCATTAAACTTCTGGTCTCGTGTAGGCTTTGAGTTTTCAGGTATCTAAAAAAAGGGAGAAGTTACGGGTATGTACTGTTTTTTTTTTGTTTTTTTTTTTTTTGGTATGTACTGTTTGCTTCCTACCACAAAGTATTTGAGAGACTTTATGGGATTCATTATGATCACAATTAAAGGAGGGGGGATGCTTTTGGATAATTAAAACTCCTGCTTTGGAGAGAGAGTGGCAATATTTTGATGTAATTATCTAATCCTGTCCTGAAACGAGTCCTGCACAAATAAGTTGAAAGTGCTGTGCCAGTGAGCCTGGAATTGGAGCCTGTCTGATCACTGGGAGGGTGTGGCGACCTCGCTGGAGTACCTGGTGTTGTCCAGTTGGGTAATGGGAGTGATTAGAAATTAGATGAATCACAGTTTTGTAAACTAACCCTAAGCAGGGAACTGAAATTTCCATTTGTACGAATACTTTCAAGTTGCAAGGGAATAAGGGCAAGAATTTACAGCATGTGTCAACTTTTCCAAGTTTAGAGGATACTTCTAAGGATTGCTCAAAAGCTGAGTCAAAGAAAGAAAGGAAACTAAGATCTGGTTTGGGCTGAGCTCAGTACTATATGTCTCATATGTTGTCTCAGGTAATCCTACCAACAGCCTTGTGGTGTCAGTGGTAGATCGGCTTTACAGATAAAGTAAATTAGGTTTAGAGATACTGAGCAGTTTGCCCAAGGTCTCATTGCCAGTACGTGCCTAACCCAGGACTCACATACCAGCTTCTTTGGCTCTGCTGCCATGCCCCTCCCCTCCCCCATGACTTGACTGAAAGTGATAAAGAAGAGAAGTGGGAGGCCCCTGGAATCATGCTATGCCATAGCCATTGTTATTTCTGTCGGTGCTGGACAATGAAAATAGGGAATTGTTAAATGTCGTGTTACCACATTTTTGTCCATTTTTCTCCTCTCTAGCTTTATTAAGACAAAGATTTTCAAATTTCACTTAAATATTAATCACCATGTAGAAATTGTAATCTTTACCGTATGTAAGAAGGTACGTTTTTCTTGGTACAAAATTCTGACAGGAGTTTCTTTTACGTTCACTGAATTTGGCAAATACAAGCTGTGTTTACTATGTACATTCTAAATTTAACAAACATACATGTTGTGTTGGTCTACAGACTTAAGATAGCCACAAGATTATAAAGGAAGTACAGGTCTGAATATATGTTCAAATATAGAGCTTGAGTGATACAGCAAAATGAGAAATGTAATTTTAGGAGTAATAATGCTATTATGTGACTGTTTGCCTCTTTTGAAGGCTTTTTTTTACATTGTTTATAAAACTAAGTTGAGTAAGAAAGGCTTTATCTGCTTTTAAAAGCTGTGCGTGAAATACATGCCTTTATTACACAGATACTCAAATTGGATTATTAGTTTACATTATTAGCTTAACAAAGGAATTTATCAAATTTGGCTTTTAAACTAAATTTCTTTTAACCAAAGACATACCTGTGTCATGACATGCTATTTTGCGTGGCTCTGAGTAAAACTTCATGCGGCAGAACAATTTTAAGGTACGCATCAAAGGCTGGGCATGGTGGCGCTCACCCATAATCCCAGTAGTTGGGAGGTTGAGGCAGGAGAATTGCTGTGAGTTTTGAGACCAGCCTGGGCTACAAAGTGAGTTCAAGGCCAGCTTGAACTGTATAGCGAGATCCTGCCTCAAAAATACCAGAACAAAACAAAACCAAAAAAAGATCAGCCAATAATTGAAATTTTAAAAAAGGTAAGCATCAGAGATTAGACAGAGAGAAGCCATGTGGTGCCCCTCTGGATTAAGAAAAGAAAAAAAATTAAACAGTCTCACTAAAATTCATTTAAAATGTTTTAAATTTACAGTTAGAGGCCCTTTCTTGTGAGTTATAATTTGCTTTTTATAATACGTAGAGGAAAAGAAATTAATCACTTAAATATCTTCCCTCTTCCCTCTTACAAGACAGTGTGAAACACTGATACTTTTTCTGCCAGTTGAAGATACTAGGGTTTTTAAAAATTTATTTAAGGGTACATTTATTTCTGGCCTTTGGATTCTTTTAGCAGAAGTTTTCCACTGACAATCATTTCTGCTTTGTCAGTTGGACTTTTATTGCTCACTTCATAATCATTAATTTTCTGCTTACACCAGAATTCCTGTCTCACATTTCAGTCCCCACCCTAGGTTACTGTGACTTCTACAAAAGTGTATTGAAACTCGAATGCCTCTTAGAAATGACGAAGCTAGAAGTAGGGAAAGGTTGGCTGCTTTTTGGAAAAAATTGCCCCAGTTTCAAGTAATGGTTGCTTCTTCAGTGGAATTAGATTTGGGTACTTATAAAGTAAAGAACTTTATCAGATTTTTAACTTAACAAGGTGTTTTATATTCTGCTTTTCATCCAGTTACAGTAAAATGTTTAAAGAGTAATAGCTCAAACACCTGCATAGGCTTTGCCTAGCTTCACCAGCTGTTACTAGTTTTTTTGTTTTGTTTTCTTGCCACGTTCATCCTTTGTGTGTTTTCTGTCCTGAACAAGTGAAAATAATTATAGATGACATCATGACATTTCATTCCTAACATGGCAATACCATTATCATAGCTAGGAAAATGAAAATAATTATGTATTGTTATGTAACACTCTCTAGTTCAAATTCAGATTTCACTTGTACAAAGTATGTCTTTTATTGCTATTTAAAAACATACGGATTATAATCAGCTTTTCATTTGTGAAATTGAGTTTTTATACCTCTTTTTTCATCTAGAAATAAGTCTCCCTTCCCCTGCCTTTTAAAAAACTAATCCAAGCCAATTGTTCTACAGAGGGACACACTTCCTGGTTTTAACTGTTTCCTCCTTGTGCTACTTACCTAATTCCTTTCCTCTTTATTTCCTGTAAAATGAAAATTAGATCTGGATTTTGGATTTAGAGTAAACATGTTCTGCATAAATACTACATAGGTGGGTTGACCAAATTCTCTGGTTTCTCCAGAATAGTCCTGTGACCTGATGTCACACCATAATTATTTAATAGTATCCTCTTTGCTGTCGAAAGTAGTCAAGTATGGATGATAGATTAGGTCATTATTTACAAATGATGGTGTACAGTTTATGTTATCTCCCATCAAGAGGCCCATCAGATTATTCTACTGTTTATAATTAAAGTTCGATTACTTGGTTAAGGTACTTATGCCAGATTTCTATATTATAAAGGCATGTTTTTCCCTTTATAAGTAGTAAGCATTCCGTGGGGTGATATTTGAGACTGTAAATAGTCTTTAACCCATGGTTTGAGAGTCTATTGATGACCCTTGACCGAATAAATTCTACATTGGTGGTTACAATGCTAGTTTATTTAATTTCTTTCTTTTTTTTTTTTTTTTTTTGGCAGTACTGGGGATTGAACTCAGGACCCTGTGCTTGCTAGGCAGGCACTTATTCCACTGAGCTATATCCCCAGCCCCTAGTTTATTTAAATGATTAAGTTTTGACATTGAAATTGATTCTTTTATTTATTTATTTATTTATTTATTTTTAAAAATAAAAGTACAAAAACATACGAACAAACAGACACCAATTAGCATAAAAAATAGTACAGTCACAACTAATCTACAGACAAGGAAGGTGACATGGTCTCAACAGTGGTTATTGCTTTATCCATTGATATCTTCGAAGTGTAAATATATGAACCCATATACAGACATGCAAATTTAGTCAAACAATTAATCTTCTCAACAACAGAAAAAATACAAAAACCAAAAGAAATTGATTCTTTTAAATGAAAGAATGTTTTCTCTATCCCAAAGCATTTGCAGATCCTCAGATAACTGAAATATTGGTTGCTTTTTAAATGCTTTTCCTCTTGTTGTTTATTACAGTTTCTATCCTTTGAAAACACTAAGAATATGTCTCTGCATCAGTTTTTATTAGAGCCAATCACCTGTCATGCCTGGAACAGGGACCGTACTCGTAAGTATGCTATTAATTTTGCTTCTTGCTTTTGACACCTTTGATACATTTTAGATTTAGGCATTTTTAGGTTCATATATTAGTGTTGCTTGTGAAGAGGATATTAAATGCACTTTTAGCCAAGTATGGTGGCTCATGCCTGTAATCCCAGTACTCTGTGAAACTGAGGCAGGAGTATGGAAAGTTTAGGCCCGCCTGGACAGTTTACCAACTTAATGAGGCCCTGCTCCAAAATAAAAATTTAAAAATGGCTAGGGATGTACCTCAGTGTGAAGGCCCTGAGTTAGTAATCCCAATTCTGAAAATACAGTAAAATTCACCCTTTTTAAAGTGTAGAGGGCTGGGGATATAGCTCAGCGGAACAAGCACCTGCCTGGCAAGCGAAAGGTCCTTAGTTCAATTTTTTTTTTTTTTTCCGGTACCGGGGATCGAACTCAGGACCTTGCGCTTGCCAGGCAAGTGCTTATGCCACTGAGCTATACCCCCAGCCCCTTTCTTAGTTCAATTTTTGGTACCCTGTCCCCAAAAGAGTGTACGATTCAATGATTTTCAGCATATTCATGGGGTTATGTATCAGTCATCACTACCTAATCTCATAAGCTATATTGAGCATTCCTAACTCAAAAATCCAAAATGGAAATGCTTAGAAATATAAAATTTCCTGGGGATCAACACTGATGCTCTAAAAATTTTGGATTTTGGAACATTTCAGAGTTTTGGGTTAGGATACTTAACGATACCTAACTGGTAAAATCTATACAGATACTCAAACATCCAGCAAAAGCTCCAAATCTGAAACACTGCAGTCTGAAGCATGTTTGATATGGAATACCTTAAGGAGAAGCTCTGTGTTTAAAGCACTAGTAGCCAGTCTCGGTTTTCCCCAAAATCTCTGCTCCTGGCAACCACTAATTCTTCTTCTTCTTTTTTCTCTTCTTTTTTCATACTAGTTCTTTTTTTCCTTTTCTTTTTTCCTTCGCCTTCTTCCTCTACCTCTTCCTACTTCTTCTTTTCCTTTTCTTTTTCCTTCCAGTACTGGAGCTTGAACCCAGGGCCTCGTGCATGCTAGGCAAGCACTCTGTTACTGATTTACATCCCTAGCCTGCCTTTTTTCCTAAATTTTATGTATTCTGAGACAGAGTCTGGCTAAGTTTCCGAGGCTAGCCTTGAACTTGTGATCCACTTGCTTTAATTTTTATTTCGTTAGATTTGACTGTTTTAGATGTTTTGCTTAAGAAGGATCACACAATACTGTGTGTTACTTTTTGCATCTGGGTTCTGTCACAGCACATGCTGTTTTCAGGGTTGGTTACACTATGTTATTGAATATATCCACAGTCCTTTTTATGGCTGGATTATATACTATTATATGGATATAATATATTTTGTTATTTTCATCATTTGGGTGACTTTTGGGTTATTTCCACTTAGCTAGCTCTTTTGAATAATGTTGCTGTGAATAATGTTGTTTACATACAAGTTTTTATATGGACATGTTTTCATTATATGCTGTACATTGGAGTTGAATTGCTGGATTATATGGTAGCTGTGTTCAACATTCTGAGGAACTATCAGTCTTCTCCAAAATGGTCATTCTCATCGTATGAGCAGGTTGTAATTTCTCCATGTTTTTATCAATAATTGTTATTATAAAAAAAACCAAGATATTTGTTACTATCTATTTTATTATAGCCACCCTAAAGTGCATAAGTAATTATCTCATGTTGACTTTTATGTTCTTCAGGATTAATGATGTTGAACATCTGTTCACGTGCTTATTTGTTACCTGTGTATCTCTTTGGAGAAATGCCTATCCTGATCTTTTACCTGTTTTTAAATTATTTTTTAACATTGTGTCAGAACAATTCTTTATATATTCTGCATACGTCTCTTATCAGACTTACGATTTACAAATATTTTTGCTCATCCTGTGGGTTGTCTTTTCATTTCCTTTTTGGGGGGGGTATCCAGAATCTAACTCATGACCCCAGGCTTGCCAGGCAAGCACTTATGCCACTGAGCTTTATCCCCGGCCCTTCATTTCCTTCATGTTGTACTTTGAAGCACAAAAGATTTTGGCTATTGTTTTGGGGTATGTTGTTGTTGTTATTTTGAGACTAGGTCTCACTATATATTTTAGGCTGGCCTTGAACTCACTATGCAGGCCATATTGGCCTCATACTTGCAGTGGTCCTCTTGCCTCAGCATCAATAAGGACTTGGGGTTACAGGCATGTGCCACCTCACCTAGCTAAAGCACTAAAATTTTTAATTTGGAAAAAATCTAATTTATGTATTTTTTCTTCATTTTTTATGTGTTTGTATTTTTGCTGCAGTATCAAGGAAACTGGTATCTAATCCAGGGTCATAAAACTGTGAGCTTATGTATGTAAGTCTTCTCTGAATTGAATTCCCAACACTGGGGAAAAAAATTCCACTTCTCATAGCAACATTTGGAATTGGTCCAGAAGATTTGAAAACAGAATTTTGTTTGCAATTCATATCAGCTTTATTGTATCACACAACTTCATTGTATCACATAATTATTTTTTTCTGATGGTACTGGGCATTGCACCCAGGACCTTGCACATGCTAGGCCAGGACTCTACCACTAAGCCATATGTCCGACCCTTGTATTGGCTTTATTTTTGTGGGGGCTGGTACCAGGAATCAAACTCAGGACCTCATGCTTGCCAGGCAGGCACTTGTGCCTCTGAGCTATATCCTTGGCCCCTATTGTCTTTATTATAAAGGAAAACTTTGAAATAGTTTATCAGCAAAATCAATATTTTATGATACACTATAGGTTTCAACCCAGATCCATAATAGTATACTATAACAGTAAGAATACCCATTGTGCCCACATGTTGATAATAAAAGGAATTCTTCAAGAGTTAACTTAGGAAGCACTTTTTTCAAACAACTTTCCTATCCCATCTTTGTAAAACGACAACTATGACATCCCTTTATTTGGTGACAGTTTTGAGATGAAGTGTTAACAATTACCCTGCTTTTTTCTCCAGAGATTGCCCTTAGCCCCAATAATCACGAAGTTCACATCTATAAGAAGAACGGGAGCCAGTGGGTGAAAGCGCATGAACTCAAGGAGCACAACGGCCACATCACAGGTCAGGAGGGCAGCTGCGGGTTTGGTCGGTGTTCCCAAGGATGTGCTTTCTGTTTAAATGAAGAGCCTGGTGTGAGTGAGTGGTAACATGCAGAGCTGTGTAGCATTTGCTGATTTTGCTTTACAGAATTTGAACAAATACCATAATGTTTTGGTCCTGCTGGTACACAGCGCAATACTGACATGTGAAGTACACTGAACCCCACTGTAAGAATTAGAGATATGGCAGGCGAGTGAGAATTGAACCATGTGAACTTGTAGACAGTGTGACAGTGTGAACCAACTGTGATTTCAATTGCAGTTTCTTTCAGAGTTTCCTTTGTGTTGTTTCGGGTCAAGAAAGACCTAAAACCTTGATTAGAAACAGGAGCAGTGTAACAAACACCTGTATCAGATCACTCGCACTGCACAAAAATAACAAGTATATTTTCCATAATTTTCCAAGAAAAACTTCTCACTTCTATCCTGGGTTTTCTGTCTCCTCAAAATGACATTTGCATTTAAGGAGGATTTTTTTTTTGCTACTGGGAATCAAACGGAGGACCTCGTGCTTGCCAGGCAGGCACTGTGCCACTAAGCAGGAATTATTATAGGGATAGTTTTCTTTTGTGTGGACCCCAGTAACACTGTTTAGCTTAAAGATACGCTTGCCTTTAGCCAGGTATGGTAGCTCACCCCTATCATCCCAGCACTGAAAAGGCTGAGGCAGGAGTATTGCCTCAAGTTTCAGGCCACCCTGAACTACATAGCAATACCCTGTCTCAAAAGAAAAAAAAACAATCTTTGTCTGAATCAGAAATGGAGCATGTTTTGACATTCTACTGTCTTTAGAAGGTGTCTAAAAAAGAAGTCGTCCAGCATTCCTCAGTAAAACTTGTAGCAAGGCACATACCTATAATGCCAGCACTCTGGTAAGCTGAGACTGGGCAATATACGTAGCGACTTAGAAAGACCCTATAAAAAATTAGAAAAGGCCTGGGAAAGTAGTAGCCCTGGGTTAAATCCCCAGTAAAACCACTGCTCCCCTCCAAGCAAAAACTTAAGATTTATGACCACTTTCTTGCCTTTACCAATAGTTTGTGTGTGATGCTCTTAAGCACTGGGAGCCAAGTTTATTACCAAAGAAGTACCAGAGACAGCATTTCCGTTTTTGTTGCTTTACTTTCCCATGACCTTATTTCTCTTTATTTCTATTTTAAGTCCCTTTGCCCGTGCCCTTATGGCCTAAGGCATAAGGACATTCCTATCTTGAATTGGAATTTTAGCATTAAGAACTACTTTGCAATGAGAAAAGGCTGAGATGAAAGAACCAATAAATAGCCAAAATGTGAAATACATATTTATGTCCTCTTTTTTCCCTCTTCTCTGTTGGGGTGTTTTGAACTTGGTTCAATTTTCTGTATACAGACTCCAGTGGCTTCTCTTTTTTTTAGATCTGAAAGACAGTTTTTGGAAAAATCTAAATATAACTCTGTGACAAGAGATCAATGGTCAGACATACTTTCTCGGATAACTACAGGAGAAAAAGGATTCTGAAGAATTGTAGAAGAAATGGCTATCAGTACTACAGAGAACGGGAATAGGGCAAGCATCAAAGGGAGAGCAGAACTCGGGGGTTTTCCATGTGTGTTAGGTGTTTGATTGCACCTCTTGCATGTTTTGCTTTGGGTTTTGTTGTTGGTTTTGCTGTGGTTCAGGAATTTAAACCCAGAGTCTCACACATACTAGGCAAGTGAGCTACCACTGAGCTACATCCCTATCCCCATGCAACCCCCCTTTTAAATTATTTTACTTTGAGACAGTTTGGTTTGTTTTTGTTTTTGTTTTTGTTTTAAGTTAGCTTTTCTTTCTTTTATAATTTGTTTGTCTAGAAAATTGAGAAATGGGATGGGTGTGGGCCAGAAATTTATCAGCACGCCTGTAATCCCAGCCCTCAGGAGGCTGAGGCAGTAGGATTGTGAGTTCAAGGCCAGGCTGAACTCTGTAGCAAAAAGACCTCCCTCCACGCTAAAAATTTTTTTTGCAAAATGGGTGTTTGGCTGTGTAATGTTTCCCAGAGCCAGATTTGTGAAGTTTCCTGGTGTCCTGTATATCCCCTGCCCTCCACATGTCCTGTACATTGCCGTTGCAGTCAGGTGGTAGCTGTCACCCCGACAAGGAGGCCATGGCATCTTACAGCATTAGCAACTGCTGATGACCAGCACCTGCGTCTGGTAGTCCGGTAGTGGCTGGAAAGGTGATGCTCTACATTTACCATTCTCCTCTACTGCCCAGAGTACTTACAAAAATAGAAATCTGTCTGCATTTGCTGCTTGGTTACCCGGAGATACAGACAGTTAGAAAACAGGATAGACGTTTGATTTTTCTACCTCTCCTTTCAAGTCTTCTGATGGCAGGAAAACCGGAAAACCACAACGCTAAATTAGTAAAGAGATGAATATTTACGTTTTACTGAATGATTTACTGTTCCTGTGCCCCCTTTTTTTTTTTTTTTGGATACTAGGACTCAAACTCAGGACCTGGTACTGGGGCTCAAACTCAGCGTTGTGCCGCTGAGCTATATATCCCCAGTCCCTCCTGTCCTTTTTAAAACAAATGTTAAAAGAATTAAACCCTAACATCATCTAAGACAGTTGAGACTATATGACTATAGTTTTACAGCTTCCATTTTCAAATAAAAGATGTAGATCCACAAATATATTTAGAAGTGTAAGCCAGATGTGGTGGTGCATGCCTGTAATCTCAGCACTTGGGAGGCTGAGGCGGGAGGATCGTTGCAAGTTTAAGACCAGCCTGGGCTACAAAGTGAGCTCAAGGCCAGCCTTGCCTGCATAGCGAGACCCTGTCTCAAAAAGACAATAACAAAAAAAAAGTAGAAGTGTAAAACCCAGCTGAAGGCAATTCGTCGTGTTTTTCTTAGAGAGTAAGGACCTATTTTTTAAAATCACTTTATGTGTAAGCGCCTCAAGAATTCTCACAAAACACATGTGTTTAATTAGAGTGGGGGGGGTCATAGATATATGGGATGAAATTTGAGGTTGTCAAAATCATTCCAAAATCACTGAGCTATTTCTCTTTATTATTAGGCAGTGATCTGGATATTAGAGAATATATTGGTTTTTTTATTGCTCTGTAACAAATACCATAAATTTAGCAGCGTAAATCAAAATACATTTATTATCTCACAGTTTCTGTTAAGAGTCTGCCATGGCTTATCTGGGACTTCTGCTTAGGGTCTCACTAGCTGTAGGATTCATGGCAGCTTGCTTCAAAGCCAGCAGTGGAGAGAGCAGGAGAGTCTTTAGCAAGATGTCCTGTGCCCTTACATAATCTTATATACGTTATTCCATACATCCCGTTACCCTTCTAGCACTCCATTGGTTGGAAGCGAGTCACAGGTGCTGCACACGCTTGCCAGAGAGAAATGGGTAAGGTGTGAACACCAGCTGATAGGGTACAGTGGCCCAACACATATTTTCAGAGGCTTGTGTCCTACTGTCAAAAGTCTTAAAATTGAGTTAGGAGAACAAGTCCTCCATAATAATTACATTTTGTATCCCACTTTGAGAATTTGTCATAGACAAATTATTTTAATCAGAGAAAAACATTCTTGTGCTTCAAATATTTAAAAATTCTTTTATTTTTTATTAAAAAAAGAATGTTATTTTCTTTAGGTTCTTTGATTATTTTTCTTTTACCACAAAACAGATCTCACCCAGATGAATACACAACATTGTTCTAAGTTTGAGTTCATTTAGAAAACCTGAAATATTAACGGCAAATATATTTTTAGGCAGTCACTTAATGTATATTTTAAAAAATACATACCGAATTCACAAATTTAGTTATTATGTTTGAAGTTGTTTGATAAATAGTAGAGAGTAGTTTTTCCATGTAGCTGTAACTACTGGCAGAGGCAGGGCACTCTTTATTGCTAAGCATTATAATGAAATTTTAAAAGTGACCTTTTTGCTGATCTGTTAAAATTTCAATATTGTAGGAAGGTTTAAAAATCTGATGTTTTATCCCATAAAAATGAAGCAGTTTTAAAATACTTGAGCCGGGTGTGATAGCATATACCTGTAATCCCAGCACCCAGGAGGCTGAAGCAGGAGGATTGCTGCAAGTTCAAGGCCAACCTCAGCTACATAGTGAGTTCAAGGCCAGCCTTGAATGTCATGATTGACATACCTAAAAATGGAAAAGAAAAAACCAAAGATATGCACTTCATCTTTTCATCTGGAAATATCTACTGACTTTACTTTGAGTCTCTTGAGATACAAAACTGAAATTATGACAATAATACCCTTTCTTCAGATAAACATTAACAAAAAATATTCCATTCTTATCTATTTTAACAGATAAAAAATACTCTACAAAATATTCAGTAATGGGATGATTTAGGAGGTCATGACAAGATCAGAGTTCTGAAATAATGTATGCTACTTCTTTTTAAATGGAGAAAATGTTTGTCGTGATACTGATACAGTTTTGGACTAGAAATGCCAGGCAGTGGCACATGCCTGTAATTCCAGTGCTCAGCAGGTGAATCAGGAGGATCACTGCAAGTTTGAGGTCATCCTGAGCTGTGTAGTAAGTTCCAGTCCAGCCTGAGCTATAGCCCAAGACTCTATCTCTAAATAAATAAGAAACATGTATAGACATAAAGAATGGGAGCACGATTTGACCTTTAACATGTGTCTTTGCGATGTTTGTCTCATGATGTGTGGATTTTGCTTCTATGGGTAAACATAAAATCTAATAAAGAGGACTGCAAAATTATCCCATAAGAATGGATTTAAAATCAAAATGTTGCCAGGCATTGGTGGTACATGCCTCTACAGGTTCAATCCCCAGTACCCCCCCAAAATCAAACCACTTCTCTTTCACCTGCCTCCTCGGAGGTCTTGAGTCCTGGAGACTGCAGAGAAACATCCTTGATTTGTTGTGAGAGGGTGGCCAGGGCCACAGATGGGAATGGAGGGGGCTTGGAAGAAGTCCGCATCTGGTTCTGCCATGGCTGGTACTCAGCTGCCAGAGTGTGGTCAGTATCCTTGACCAGACAAAGCTGTTGACCCACATCTCGCTTTCAGGGATTGACTGGGCTCCCAAGAGCGATCGCATCGTCACTTGCGGAGCCGACCGCAATGCCTACGTCTGGAGTCAGAAAGATGGTGTCTGGAAGCCAACGTTGGTGATCCTGAGGATTAACCGCGCAGCCACTTTTGTGAAGTGGTCCCCTCTAGAGAACAAATTTGCTGTGGGAAGTGGTGCACGACTCATTTCTGTTTGTTACTTCGAGTCTGAAAATGACTGGTGAGCAGCGTCTTTTGAGAAATTCTTTCATTTCTCTGTCAAATTTGCGTTTGGACTGCTGTGTTCTTGGTGACTGTTGAGGCACAATATGAAAGCTTTTAGTAACTTCAGGTGTTCCTCATCCAGAGATGGTGGTTTTTCTCCGCTGGAATTTCCCTTTCTCCTGAGCATTTCTTTGAATGTACACCTTCAGTCAGGTCTCATGTCTTTGGCTTACTGATGTAGGCCTGTTGTTTCCAAACGCTGCAATGTGCTGCACAGAAACAGTACAAACTGTTCTCTTTTCACTCTGTGTTGCCCAAATTGCTCTTTTTCTATTGTGATGCATAAATCATAAATTTTCTATTGTGATGCATAAATCATAAATTTGACAGAGTGAGTGCTCTGATGGGTTTTTCCCCTCATCCTGTCTATTCATCTAAAATACCCCGGATCTTTGCACACAGCATGATTCTCCTCTTATGCTTACTTGCTAACCAACCCTGTGACCTCAGATAATATTTTACTTGTTTAAACTGCTGAAGTAAAAATTCACCAGAATCTTAAAACTGTAATCAGGCTGTTGTCCTTTTTTTTTTCCCTTTTATTTTAAAAAATTTTTAAGTTTTGTTAATAAATCACTTACAGCTGAGCTAATCCAAACAGAGCGGTTATTTTTACAGCTGCTTCCTACTTACTCTGATAAAATCACCCTCTTCTACCTAGCACACATTTAGAATGGGCAGTAAATACCATTCACTATGGAACTGTCACATAGTAAGACGCTGGGAATGTGTTTCTGTTAAAAGTGGCATACTGCACATTTCTCTTAGCAGTACTGTTTACTGGAACAGTGCAAGGAAAGATGATCATATCACATTTGTCCTTTAGTAAAACCTCAAAAATTTTTATTCTTTTGAAAGAAAGTGAATTTGAAAGGCTAGTGGTATAATTTAGTGGTAGAATACTTGTTTAACATGTACAAGTCCTGTGCTCAATCCCCAACACCACCAAAAAAAAAGGAAGAAAATCTGAATTTGCCACAAGATTGAATTACGGTATATGTTTTTCTTTCAGCTAAGTATAAAAAATAAGACTAACAGCAAACCAGGAATCATTTGGAATGCTCATGATAATGAGTAGATAGATTGAACTTTATTAATATTCCATGTGACTGAACCATGTCAGACATTACTGTTTATATGGGAAGCTTCCTCCTAGCTAAGCTTCAACCAAAGTGTTTATATTCTTATTCACTGAGATATAGGTAAATTAGACTTTCCTATGGTAAAAGGTATTTTACCATAGGAACAAGTTTTTGTTTTGTTTTTTGGTACAAGGACTCCATATGTAGTCTATGTTAGCTTAGAACTCAGGATCCTCCTGCCTCAGCCTCCCTGGTGCTGGGATAACAGGCATGGGCCACCACACCCTGCCTAAATAAATTATAAATTCAGGACAGTTCTTTAGCTGTAGAACAGTTCATGGGTGTGATGTGAGGACTTCAAAACCTCCACTCAGAAGCTTGTAATTTAATGATAGGAGCTACTGACCCTTTTTTTTTGCCACTGTTTTCCTTGTTTGAAACAATTAAAACAATTCAGAATTCATCCTCTTTTAAGATGAGCTCTTTCAGATAGGTTTCCAAGAAGGATTGTGTGGAAAAGTAATTTAGCATTCAAGGAAAGGCATTTGCACCATATTCAAGTCTCTCAACACTTGAATAACTAGACGAGATTGCTTTTTAAACAGCACTTTTGAGGCAAAAATTGAATTAGTTAAGCAAAAATAATGACTGATCATAGACACAAATAATCTTTTTTGAAGTCAATAGTAAATTAATTAGAGCCTAATCCCATGAAAAGGTCTAAAGCCTAATTTCTTAGTTTGATTTTTCTGTGGAAAGAAAATAAAAAGGATTTGTAGCTTCATAAAGATTTGTAAAGAAAATTAAGCTCAGTACCCAAAACTGAATAACAAATCATTGAATATCTATAATAGAAATCAAATAGTTTCAAAGTTCAGGGTTATTTTGTTTATTTTGGTTTTTTTTAGACAGGCTTTTGCTATGTAGAGCAGGCTGGCCTTGAACCCACTATGGAGCCCAGGTTGGTCTCAAACTCATGGTGGTCCTCCTGCCTCAGTCTACCCAGTGCTGAGATTACAGGCTTGAGCCACCACATCCAGCTCAAAGTTCAGTTTTTATCCGTAAGGGTAACATCACCCATGAGCTGATTCATGGGACAGAACAGAGTCGATGAGATTGTTCTCTGTGTCCTTCAGGAATTCACCTACTGTGTAGCAGGAAAATTGGTGGCCATCATGTGCATTTCATTATCTTTCTCTTGTCTTCTTGAGACAGGGTCTTGCTATGCAGTTCAGGCTGGCCTTCAGCTCACTTTGTAGCCCAGGCTGGCCTCGAACTTGCAATGATCCTCCTACCTCAACCGCCCAAGTGCTGCTGTGATTACAGGTGTGCACCACCACACTCAACTTCTCTCTTTTTTTTTTTTTTTTTTTTTTTTTTTTTGAGACAGGGTTTCATTGCGTAGTTCAGGCTGGCCTTGAGTTCACTATGTAGCCCACGCTGGCCTTGAAACTGCCTCTGCCCCTGCCTTTGCCCCTGCCTCCCGAGTGCTGAGATTACAGCTTGGTAACCATTGCATGCAACCTGCAAGTGCTGACACCTGGCACACATAAGTAGGTCATTAGGGGATTGTCATTTGATGTGTAGATAAACTAAAATAATTTTCTTTCCCTTGTAGGTGGGTAAGCAAGCACATTAAAAAGCCAATTCGCTCTACGGTCCTCAGCTTGGATTGGCACCCCAACAACGTTTTGCTGGCAGCGGGATCCTGTGATTTCAAATGCAGGTGGGAACAAACGAAGATGGATGGCCTTGAGCTGTTCATGGTTTGTGCAGTTACAAAGGTTCCTCGTTGCTGTGACATAGTATCTGACGCCCATAACTTAAAGGAGCAGGGTTGTAACTCGGTTCACAATTCGAGGGTTCAGTCCGCAGCCGACTGGCTTCCAGGCAGAAGCGTAATGGTGGAAGGGCATGCGGAGGGAAGCTGCTACCTCAGGGCAGCCAGGAGCAGAGGGAGAAAGGAGGACCCTGGGAGGAGACGCAGCCTCAAAGGCGCACTCCAGTTACGGAGGGCCACCGGGCAGCCCTCCTTGAAGGAGGGGCAGCTGCCTCCATTCTGGCTGAGCCAGACCCTATTTGATACGTATGGAGCTGGTCGGGACTTTTCCTTATCCCTTCAGTTGGCTTTAAGCAGTGCACATGGATCTGACCAAGGTGCTGATGGCAGCCTTTGGAGATGGCAGGTGTGTTTCCCTGGACTCCCGTTCCCACGAGTGAGCTGAGAGGAGGTGAGATGTGGGCTCTATGCTGTCGTCTGGGATTGAGCCTCCCGATAGAGGCTCTGACTTCCTGGGGCTGGAAAGATAACTCATCAGAGTGGAAGCACCGACCCCAAAACATTAGATAGTACAGTGTGCCAATTGTGTTATGCAGATTACTCTTTTTGTACATCCTTCTCTCTGCACCGGCGGAGGTGATTTCAGGCTTCCTGCATAGCCCAGCTCAGGGCACTCACCTGCTTCCTGCAGTTCTCACTGTCACTCATCCTCAAGCTACTCCCTTCTTCATGAATGACAAAACCAGGTTGGCCTTGGGTTGAGGCCTTTGTTCCAGATGGCCGTCATTGTGGCTGGACACGGCCCCGTGGCGCCCCATAACTATGAATGTGCCTAAGGGCCCTTATTCTCACCAGGGGTTGCACTGGAAGTGGTAGATTGGAATTAACTCACTAAAATTGCAATAACTTTTCATGGGGTTACAAATAAAAACTTCCTGGGCCATGATGAGGACTGGGAAGGGCTCTCTTTACCCAGTAACCCGCCTCTTCCAGCCTGGCCCACCTCTTGACAGCACTTTCAGCTCCGCACTCATCAGTGGACCCACCTAATGACCAGAGTGTTCCCACGATGTGCTCACCTTGCAGAACCCCTTCCTGAACACGTGAGCACCTCGGGGACATTCTAGACCTAAACCCTAACAGCCCTTCAGCAAGTGCCTGTAGGGGCTGGCGGCTGAGGGAGCAAGCGCGCAAGCCGCCTACGCTATGGGAGTGGGCTGGGGGTGAGCTAGGGAGGAGGTGCTGACCGGGGCCAGGGGAGTCCTCTTTAGGTAGAATGCCTCTGGTGTCGGGGTAGGCTGTGCTGCCGTCTCTGTGTCCAGCTGTCTCCTTTCTCTCAGCCCGTCTTTCTACACTACAGCCTACTCATCGCGTGTTCCAGGCAACCAGCTCTACAAATTCCAGAGTGAAACTAAGATTAACCAAACATAGCTAAATAGTGCACTGCTGAGCTATTATTGTGCTGTCCTTTTCTATTCAAGCTTTTTATTTGTTATTAGCACAAGGCTAAAAGAGCACAGCCACTTTGCTAAGAACTGTAAAGATCATACCATGTAATTGCTTTTTAAAAGTGTTCCTGACCAAGAAGCTCTTCCCCTTAGCTAAAAGAAAAGCAGGTAATTATTGCCTCATATTGACAATAACATGAGGGTAGTCGTTGCGATGCACCTTTATGCAGTAGCTGTGTGGAAATTCTCTGGGAAATCTGCCTAGTAATTTAGATTTAGAAACACCCAGTATTTAAAGAAAGAGAAAGATATGTTTGGCTGTAGGGGTCAGGTTATGGTGGCCTTGAGGTACTTCATATTCTTAATTTTTGTTGTTTGTAACCTGTTACCCAAAGTCATCCTGGTTCTCTTGGAAAATAGAAGTAGTGGCACCAAACCGAACCATCTCATTCTTACGATGCATCTGAAAATCTGGTTGTGAAAATGGGTTGCAGTTCCCTCATTAATAATGTCCACAAAAAAGGAAAGAAAGAAAATACTAATTTCTACAACTAGACTTTTCTGTGAGGGACAGGTCGGTGGTTATGGATGTTCTCCATTCATATCGTCACATTGGAGGCTGTGATCTGTCACCTCTGTCGTAGTCTCTCAAGCAGTCACTGTCATGATGCTTACTAAAGCGTCTGACGTAAAGATGACTCACTGGCCTCCAGCTGACACCAGCCTCTTCGAGAAGTCCTGTTGCCATTGTCACTGGGGCCTGGGGTGGGGGGACTCCCCGGTTCTCTTAAGGAGTCTTTAGGTTCAGGACTTCCCTAAGGAGGAGATGTACAAATCTCTGTATTCAAATGCAGAGAGATAGCTGTCCATCTTGATCCCTTCCCCTTTTTAACCATACATATGACACAGCATCTCGGACACAACTACCTGGAATTAGATAAAAAGTGAGTTAGAAAAAGACTGACAAGACTCGGCTGTGAGAGTCCCTTCTTCATCACAGACTCTTCTGCCACAAAGAAGGGGTCAAGAGCCTGCGGGTTGGGGAAGCCAGCTTATCGTGCTGACAGTGCTGTGGGGCCTGCCCACTTTGCTTTGATGGCTCCCTCTGTCTCTCCTCCAGGTCTCTCTGTCTGTAAATGGGTGAGTAGCATTGGTTTATTGCGGCCTGGCCAGTAATTTCATCTCCGACTGTTGACTACATGGCTTCCTGCAGTACTGTATTGAGTGATGCTGAAATAGGACAGAAAGCTGTGGTGATTTCAGTGCAAGGCCTGATATGGGCAGGGGAGGGTAGGGCAGCAGGGTTTTCCCAGAATGTGCAGTCCATGAGCAAAAGGCTTTGTACTGTCACCTTGGAACATGGCCGTAGGGCTGGAGGAGAGCTCCGTGGGTATCTACAGCTTTGTCAAACTTGGTGTGGCCTCTGGGCAGCCCTTTAAGCCACTCTGTGTCTTGAGAGGTTTGTTTATCTGAACTTGGCCATGTGTTTTACTCTTTTCCAGCCAGCCCTTCATGTTCTGGATTACCTTGTAGCTGCCTTACGGTGCTGATACTTTCATTTGCTTTGTCCTTCTCTCCCTGCCCTTTGAACTGTAGAGTATTTTCTGCCTACATTAAAGAAGTGGACGAAAAGCCAGCCAGTACACCCTGGGGCAGCAAGATGCCTTTTGGCCAGCTGATGTCAGAGTTCGGTGGCAGTGGCACTGGGGGCTGGGTCCATGGGGTCAGCTTCTCTGCCAGTGGGAGCCGTCTGGCCTGGGTCAGCCATGACAGCACTGTGTCTGTTGCTGATGCCTCAAAAAGTGTGCAGTGAGTATTTCCCTTTTATTTGGAAGGTGGGGGCCAAGGTTGGAATCGCCCACCACCCAGGCTGAGGCTGCCCTTCCCTGGGTGTAAATACTGGATATGATCATAAAAGTCCTAATTGAACTGAAAGCAGCACTTCAAGTTACAGTCCATATTTAAAGGATCCATTTGGAATTTTTTTTTCTTTGTTCTTTTTCTATATGGTACTTGAGAATTTAACTGAGGATCTTTTGTGTGCTGGGGAAACATTCTTAGCACTAAGCTGTATCTTCGGTCCTGTTTTTATTTTGAAATAAGATCTAACTAAGTTGCCCAGCCTGGCCTTGAACTTGCAGTCCTCCTGCTCAGCCTTCCCAGTACCTGAGATTACCAGCCTGTGCCACCATACTTACTTCTGTTTGGGACATTACAAGAGTTAGGGGCTTCCTTCCAGAAATGCCTCTTAATTGGAGAAGTGGTAGTGATCCCTTTGAAGAACCTCCTGACTTGCTACTGATATCAATCCCCTCAAAATGGCCAGGTTAGCCTGTTGTTTTGAATTCCTTACATCATACCAGGGTTACCCACAGGCCTGAAGTTAAGTAGGAAATCCAGTCTTCCTCTGTGTAGTAGTGAGTTATGCCCCTTCGTGGCATGTCTGATATCTGCTGGAAAAACTGGAATTGTGGTGACTCATTTTCAAGTGGGGTACCTGGTTAGCCTTAAGGCACCTTGGCAGACATCAGAATTCTTATTTACTCCTTAAGTGTTTATAGAAGAGAGAAGATTAGAATCTTTTCTCTTAGGCATCTTTGATCTTTCCTGGTGAGTCCTGCTCCATTTGCAGCTCACTATTAGCAGTCACAAGACTTGCAGAGCTGGGATGGAGACCCGGCTGTGCCGACTGACCTCTGCGCGCTCTGTTGTGCAGTGGCAGTGAAACCAGGCATTTCAGAGGGGACAGCAGACATGATCAAAAACTAGGGTGTGTTTAAATTTTTCTAAAAATTATTACAATAAATATACTTTGCCATGAATCCCCCTCAAAATACTGCCCCTCACTTGGAACATACTTATCTCATCAGTCTTGCCACTTTGTGAAGGAGTTTTGGAAGTCCTCTTTTGTGTTCCTTGTCATACGTCAGTTCTCTACAGCAGTTTCTGTTAAATAAAAGCACGGCAGTGTGTCCTCATCTACCTTATTCTCAAAACCTGGCACCATGTGAGTTCTGGCTGTTCTTTCAAGTCAAAGTGACCCGAGAGGTAAACATTCAAATCAGTTCAGGACACCAAGGCAGCCACACTCGTGCAACTAAAGACCAACACAAAAGAGAAAAAGAGGACTTAGAGAACTACTTCAGAACGTGGCAAGAGGGCCGGGCGTGGTGGCGCAGGCCTGTAATCCCAGCACTCAGGAGGCTGAGGCAAGAGCATCTTTCTGAGTTCGAGACCAGCCTGGGCTACAAAGTGAGCTCAAGGCCAGCCTGAACTGCGCAGGGAGACCCTGTCTCAAAAAGACAAAAAAAAAGAAAGTGGCAAGAGCAGAGGACTGAGTGTCCGAAGTAGGTGAGGGGTATTTTGAGAAGGGTTCCTGTGTCATACTGTAATAGAGTTTTCTTTTTTGGCACCAGCAGTCGAACTCAGCACCTTGCCCTTGCGAGGCAGGCGCTTGTGCCACTGAGCTATATCCTCAGCCCTGTAATAAAATTTTAAACAAATTAAAACATTTGCCACATCTTTTATCACATCTTTTTTCCCCCTAACTGGACTTAATGTGGGTGTTTTTTAAAAACTAATTTTACGTATTTATTTATTTATTCATTTTATGGTTTGGGGCCTCAAGCTCTCTGCAGTCCTCTTGCCTCACCCTCCCAAAATGCGGGAATTGTAAGCATATCGCACCACACCCAGCCAGCTTTATGTCTTTAAAAGATACACCCCCCCCAAGTGTAGTCTTCTAGATTATTTCTTTTTTCTTTTTTTTTTTTTTCCTTCATTATTGTGGATTCAAACCAGGGCTTCATGTATGGTAGGTAAGTACTCTACCACTGAGCTGTGTTTTACTATATTTTGAGAGAAGATCTTACTAAGTTGCTCAGCCTGACCTCAAAGTTAAAATTCTCCTGCCTCAGCCTCCAGAGTAGCTAGGATTATAGGTATACACCACTAAACCCAGTTTCTGAGAGGTTTCTATAAATATATAGGCACATATTTACCATTTTATTTTTAACATGATGGAATTATGGTCTACATTTTGTGTAGTAATTTGTCTTTTGACATGCAATAATACTTAGATGCCAGTGTTGGTTGTAAACATTCTATTGTAACATAATAAGTTCTTACAAATGTTTATTATAAATCCTTACCTAAGCCAGGTATATGGTGGATACTCCTGTAATTGCAGCACTTAGGAAGCCAAAGCATAAGAGCAGTATTATCCTGGGCTACACAGTGGGTCCAGGGCTGGCCTGGACCGTAATGGCCTGACCCTGCCTCAGAAAACAAGAGAAAAACAAGTCCCTGTCTACGTCCATACTGACTTACTCTTCGCCTTTTCCAGGCCTGTTGGATTATGTGTTCCACCCTTCCTCCTCTCTAACATTAGTATTTCAGGGGTAAAAGTTAAGAATATCACAGGAAAGAGGACAGTATGTTAGTTCTGTAACACACTCACAGTGGGGCTGTAATTTGTGTATCTCACTGCCTGAAGGCTCCGTACCCCCCATGGTTCAAGCTGGTGGGAAGGTGTTAATCCAATACCAATTTGATTGAAGAATCTTCTGAGACATACATGGTCAGCTAGCTTTCAAAATGTATCACCCTTTGCATGAAATTAGGACTTCCTAATTCATCAGCCAGACACACCCACACACCCACCCACCCCCATTTGGGTGTGAGCAGCTCTGCCTGTTAACCCAGGGCCTACTCTCAACAAAGGTGTGGTGCCAGCCCTCCTGCAGCCCTGGGAGCACATCCGTTCCCTCCCCAGCCAAAGTGACAGTATACAGTCTAGCTGCGAGAACGGAGGACAGGTCACTTTAGGCTGAAGTGATTCAGAAAAGCCTGATGGGAGAGGTCTGATCAGAGCTGAGCCTTATAACATGGAATGGACTTGGGTAAGCAGAGGGTTCACTCACAGCTGAGCATGGAAGGACGCAGGGCAAAAGCAGCGACAAAAAACACAAACAAGGGCTCCTTGGAGACCAGGCCTCAGAAGAGGGCAGAGCACAAGAGGAAGGGGACTGAAGGTCTCAGTGTCTTCTTTATTTGTGGTGCTGGGGATCAAACCCAAGACCTTGCACGCCAAGCAAGAGCTCTCCTGCTGAGCCGCACCCCCAGCCCAAAGGCATCTATTTCCAAAGGTCATATTGGGGTTACTTCGTGCTTGAGATTCCTACAAGGAGAGGTCAAGGGGCTCCTTTTGAACAGAAGCCCCTGTGAAAATGAGTCCTTTGTTGTCTTCTGAATCTATAAAGAACTTCATGGTATGGCTCTGCTCTTTGAGACAAGTGTTCTTGTGTTCAGGGTCTCCACTCTGAAAACCGAGTTCCTGCCGCTCCTGAGTGTGTCGTTTGTCTCCGAGAACAGCGTCGTGGCGGCTGTAAGTATTCCTCCCCATTCTTCCTGTGGCACTCTGTGTGTCTGCATAGCCCAGGACAATGCGTGCTGTGTGGCCAGCACAAAGGAGAGCAGGCTGGGGAAGAAACGGAGCCGGCTTGAAGGAGCAGGGGGCGTCTGTGGCGATGAACACCCTGCTGAGGAGCGGGTAGGTGGGTGCCAGGCTCTCCAGGGCTGACTGCCATCTCCTTTCAGGGCCATGACTGTTGTCCGATGCTTTTTAACTACGATGACCGTGGCTGCTTGACCTTTGTCTCCAAGCTTGACATTCCGAAACAGAGCATCCAGCGCAACATGTCTGCCATGGAGCGCTTCCGCAACATGGACAAGAGGGCGACAACTGAGGACCGCAATACAGCTTTGGAGACGCTGCACCAGAATAGCATCACGTAGGTGCCGCCACCCCCCCACCCCCCCCCACCCCCGGCACTCGCCATCCTCAGAGCCATCTGTAAAGAAGTGGCTAGGTAGCCGGAGGGCACCCCTGTCTTACGTGCTCACTGAGTCCCTGTGCATGCAGGCGTAGGTGGCCCTTCAAGAACAAGGACAGCAATAAGGCGACACCTTCCTGACTGCCAGGTTCCTTTTCTCAGTTCATGACAGCCGGGGAACTGCCACCACCTAGTCCCTCTGTTCCTTGGGGTACAGATGGCACAAGGCATCTGCCGGGAACAGTGTGGACCCTGTAGACTATGCAGTGGAGGGCCTGCTGGGGCAGCCTCTTCCTGGGCTGACTTTCTCAACAGCTCTGTTGAGAGCAGGAGACTTCAATGCCGTGTTCCTCTGCCAGTGAGGATGGGACAGAAAGTGTTCCAACCATAGATAACAAGAAATATGTATAAGCAGGAAAATCCTGAATTAATCACACAAACGGAATTTCTTAGCATCATGACCACTGAGAAGTCTCTTGATTTTTTACCATGAATATGTGATTATAAGACACTACAGAAGCCAGGCATAGTGGCATATGCCCATAACCACAGTGCTCTGGAAGGGAAGAGTAGGGCAGGAAATCACAAGTTTGAGCCCAGCCTGGGACACTTAACAAGACCCTGTCTCAAAACTAAATAAATGAATAAGGACAATAGAATTTTTTAAGAAAGATTTGTGGGTTTTTTTTTTTTCTTTGTACCAAGAATCGAACTCACGACCTCAGGCTCGCCAGGCAAACGCTTATGCTGCTGAGCTATATCCCTGGCCTGAAAGTTTGATTTTTTTAATCAGGAGGAGAAATGTTGTATATTTTCGATAGTGTAAATTATCACGTTCCAAATGGGGTGTTGTGATAGTTTCTCTTTTTAAGTAGACTTTTTCTATCAAGACATGTTTATTTTACTACGTTGGTAGTGGGAAGAATAATGAAAACTTCTAGGCTTTAGGAGAATGTTTTGTTTCGATTTTCGAGACAAGGTCTTCGTATGCAGTTTAGGCTGGGCTTCAATTCACTGTGTAGCCCAGGTTAGCCAAAAACTCAGGGTGATCCTCCTGCTTCAGCCTCCTGAGTGCTAGGATTATAGGCATTTCCCACCACCACATCTGGATAAGAGATTTAGTATTAAATGGTGGTTGTGCTTCATGTTCAATGGAAGAAGCAGTGGTACTTAAAATAGGTTCAAAATGTCTGTGTTCTGTTGAAAAGCAAGAACTTGATGGGTGTGGTGGCACACGCCTGTAATCCCAGCACTTGGGAGGCTGAGGCAGGAGGATCGCTGTGAATTCAAGACCAGCCTGGGCCACAAAGTGAGCTCAAGGCCAGCCTGAACTGCAGAAGGAGATCCTGTCTCAAAAAGACACACACAAAAAAAAAAAAAGAAAGAAAGAAAAGCAAGAACTTGAAACATAAACTTGCAGAGCAGCTTATGCTCTTCCCGTCCTCTCCCAGATTCCTTGTGAATTTCTTTCAGGTTTCCTTGCTCACTGTGTGTATCACAAGGAAGTAGCTCTCATTGTATCTCTTGAAACTTGTAGGTGAAAAAACAGACAATCCTCACAGGGTGGGTCATCTACTTTTATTTGCAGAAATCAAGGTTTTCTCTAGAGCAGTGTCAGCAAACTTTCTTTTTTTTTTTTTTTTTTTTTTGGCGGTACTGGGGATCGAACTCAGGACCCTGCGCTTGCTAGGCAGGCGCTTATTCCACTGAGCTATATCCCCAGCCCCCAAGCAAACTTTCTGTAAGGGACCAGCCAGTAAATATTTTAAGCTGTGAGGGGCCAGACTGTCTCTGTCACAACCACTCCAATCTGCTGCTGCCATGGGCACAGCCCCGGACAGTAGGGTGAGCAGGCTGTGTTCTAGCCAGTCTTCATGGGCCTGGAGTTTGAATTTCACATCACTGTTATGTCATAAGAGAATGATCTTCTCTAAAGGGATAGATTCTAGACATTTCAGAGGAGGAGGAGAAAATGTCTGAACTGGGGGGTTTATTTTCTTGAACATTTTCCAGGTAATTAGGCTAAGACAGGCTGTTTTGCTTATCTGTCCCCACACTTTGCCTGCCTGGAATCTGGAGGAGTGTCTGCCTGCTGCTAACACTCTGGAGATTCATTTCAGACGCAAGGAGGGCTCCTGGCGTTGTGCTCTGGCTGTGCTGGAGATGATTTGGGGGGTTTTATTTGGAGCCGTTTGGGTTTCAGTCATGCTGTAGTCATGCCTCTGGTTTAACAAAAAGCAAAAGTGCATATCCGTCCTCGCTGTGACTCTGCCCACCACCGGCTCCCAAACATTTGTGAACCGTGTAGGCTGGGTTGTCCCGCTTCTCCTAATCACTCAGATTCATGCAGGCTCGTAACTTTGCCCCCTTTGCAGCTTTGTCTGTCCTGTACATCATGGTAAAATGCTTTGGGATGTTTCTAAGTCAGATGGCTGAGGCCCAGCACTGATGGGCAAGTTGATACTCAGGAGGCCTCGGGCTTCCACCATACCTGTCACAGTGCAGTCATTGCTTCTGCTTTTTTTCAGTCAAGTGTCTATTTATGAGGTGGACAAGCAAGATTGTCGCAAATTTTGCACTACTGGCATCGATGGAGCCATGACAATTTGGGATTTCAAGGTATTTTTACCTTTTAAAACAAATCTTTTTGGATTCAAACCCTCGCTGAGAAGAATCTCACTCTGTCCCTGCTCTCCACCTCCCCGTACACAAGCACCAGGTACTGGGATGGAACCCACCACCTTTGTACTGAACTGCATCCCCAGTCCTTTCTTTGGTTTTATTTTTGAGACACAGTTTCACTAAATTGCCTGGGTTTGCACTTGTGATCCTCCTGCCTGAGCCTCCCAGAATGCAGGATTAGAGGTGTGGACCACCACGCCTGGCTGTGTTTCTTGTTTCTTGAAGCATAGTGTCAGCTCCAGTGCTGGGTTCTAGGCCCTTAGACCCTTAGAATGTGATTCTTTCCAGCAGGAGACCCCATTCTCACTGGGATGGGACAGCCAGCGTAGATGTCACTTACACACTGAGGAGCACTTGAGCGGTGTCACTGAAGCAGACACCGTGTTGGGCTGTATTTCACTATGCAGTTGTAATTCGTGGTTTATACTAATTAATTTAATAAGCACTAAGTCCCTGCTAGGTGCCGGTATTGTGCTGGTCCTAAGAATATGGAAGTGAAGTAGCGCCTGAGGGGTTCCTTGGGTAGAAAAGAACTGGGATGGCAGCCTGAGAGGGGCTGCAAAAAAGAAGCCAGGGCCAGGTGTAGTGCCACA
The DNA here is from genome assembly GCA_004027595.1 of Dinomys branickii. Taxonomy (NCBI): domain Eukaryota; kingdom Metazoa; phylum Chordata; class Mammalia; order Rodentia; family Dinomyidae; genus Dinomys; species Dinomys branickii. The sequence continues at coordinate 130,405 of PVLD010002962.1, forward strand.
TCCCTGTGATCCCAGCACTCAGGGAGGCTGAGGCAGGAGGGTCATAAATCCAGGCCAGTCTGGGTATTTTAACCTCTCAGTGAGGCTATGTCTCTAAAGGGGGGCAAGGGAGTGGGAATGTAGCTTAGTGCAGAGGCTCTGGCTTCACTGGGGGAGGGGGGTGCGTATCCTGGTAGAATTTTTTAGATATTTAAGTGTTTGTACATAATTAGCTAATAGTAAATGAGGGAAAGTTTGTGTCACTTTTTAAAAGTATGTCTATTTGAAAAACTACTGGCGTGTAACAAAAAATTCTGCGAAATTGTGTTGCTAAATTCTTGAGAATTTTGAGACCAGTTACGTTTAGTATCGCATTCAAGGTTACAGAGAATGCATATTTTTGGCATGACTGTCAGAAGAATTAAAGACTTTCCCATTAGGCTTAATAGAGCATGCCTGTAATTCTAGCACTCAGGAAGCTGAGGCAGGAGGACCTTGGGGAGGTCAAGGCCACCCTGAACTACATAGTGAGACCCTGTCTTGAAACAAACAAACAACATAAAAAACCATGGAAGTGAGGCATAGGCCCAGAGCTGGTGGGCTTCCCAGCAGGGACTGGGCATCTGGACCTGGAAGAGTCTCAGAGGTGGGGGAGCAGCATTGAGGTGAGGGAGGGGCCAGGGGGCAGCTCAGTAGTGTGAGACATCAGAGCGGAGCAATACACAGCGCCTGGGAATGATGTCTTCCTCTTTTCCAAGACCTTAGAGTCCTCGATCCAGGGCCTCCGAATAATGTGAAGCTGAGCAAGCCCGCCATCCAGCATGAGAACGGCAGCTGTGAGTGTGGCCCTGCCGTTCGTTCGCATGACGGTGAGGAAAGCCAGCCCAAGGAAACACTGTAACACGTACCCCGCAAATATTTGTGTTTTTGTTTGAATATAATTGGTGAAAGTGTGGTTTTTTAAAAAGCAGCAGTGGTTTGGTTTTGTTTTCGCAATTTCATTCCATTCTTGACCAAAGCTTCTCTTTAAGTAGTTTATTATGAAATTGTCACACTAACTTAAAGGAAAGGGTGAAGGAGGTGTGTAAATTGTCTGCTAGAAAATTAAATAAAAATCCTGAATGTTTTTGGTTTTGTTCCTTACACTATTTCCATCTTTAGTGGAAAAATATGAGTAAAGTTTTTTTAGTTCATTGTTAGGTAAAATTTTAGTTAGGTTAACCTTTAACTGAGAATAAGCATTTATTATGGAAGAGAATCATTTATTGAACATGTTGTGTTAACGTTACAAGCTATGATGAAAATAAATGGTGAATGTTTAAAGAAATATGTTTACAGTAAAGCCAGGCGTGGTTGGTATACGCCTATAATCGCAGCACTCAGGAGGCTGAGGCAGGAGAATAGCTTCTAGTTCAAACTGGAAGCCAGCCTGGGCTACATAGTGAGTTCAAGGCCAACTTGAACTACATAGTGAGACTGTCTCAAAAACAAACCAAAAAATCGTTAAATCATACGTTTTCTGGATGTAGTAGTATGTACCTGTAATCCCAGCTACTCGGGAGGCTGAGGCAGGAGAAGTAAAAGGCCAGCCTGGGCAGTTTATTGCAAACTTATTTAAAAAAATGATTATTAGGGCCAGGGATTTAGCTCAGTGGTGCAGCACCTGCCGGCAAGCATGAGATCCTGAGTTCAGTTCCCTGTACCTACCCCGCAAATGACTATTTTTTGGTATTTTGAGACAGGATCTTGCTATATAGTCCAGGCCAGCCAGGCTTGAACTTATTCCGTAAGCCAGGCTAGTCTTGAATTGAAGAGGATCCTCCTGCATTGGCCTTGCATCCCTGTACTGGGATTATAGGTGTGCACCACCACACAGCTAAAAAATTTTAGAAGTTGGATCTGATCTGTGATCAGATCTGTGATCTCAGCACTCTGGGAGGCTGGGGCAGGAGAGTTGCAGCTTTCAGCCCATCCTGGGCAATTTAGCATCTTAGTGAAACCCTGTCTCAAAATAAAATGGCCTGGGACTATAGCTCAGTGCTGTATCAGGATATGGCTCAGGCCACAGGCCCCCAGTTCAGTTCCAAGGAGCACACATAAAATTGGATCAGGCAGAAAAAGGGGGTGCCCTGGGATGGAACTCAGCCTTTGCTTGGTTCCAGTCCCTGGTATTGTAAGGGGGGGGTCACATGGTTTTGACCAGCAAGCCCAGAGAGTAGAGAAACAATGTACTCTATGAAAGGATCAACAGGAACACAAAATTTACTTTTTTTGCCTGCCCCCCCCAAAAAAAGTGTGCCACAAGTTGTTTTGGTTTTGTAACTCACACCAATTCTCACACACCCCAGTCCTTGAAGCCAGGTACCTTGAGTGCTGTTGGAACCAGCCCTCCAGATCCAAGAGTTCTGCATCCATGGGGTCAGGATCAGCAGATTCAACCAACATCAGAGCAAAGACTCTTGAAAAAAAGTTGTTTCCATCCATGGTGGGCCATGTGTATAATAGTGGCCTCATTGGATTATAATAAAACTGAAAACTTCTGTTGTCTAGTGACACTGGACATTGTAAGGTCAGAGTATGATGCATTATTCATGTGTGGTGATACTAGTGTAAACAAAACCAGACAGCCATTTGTGTGAAAGTACAGCATATAAAATTACATATAGCGTGTAATGTAGTGACAATAAGTGAGTTTTTGTTCATGTGTTTACTTACACTTCCTCTTTTTCTTTTTTTTTTGAGACAGGATCTTAACTATGTAGTTGAGGCTGGACTTGAACTCACAGTGTAGCCCAGGTGGACCTTGAACTCTCAGTGATCCTGCTGCCTCAGCCTTCCAAGTGCTGGGATTACAGTCGTGTACCATGACACCCAGCCCTTCTTATCATTATAATAGAGTGTACTCGTACTTAAGAATTTTTTATTATACAACAGTGCACTGGGTTACACCAGCAGCAGCCTCCTCCATCTTGTGTCTGCTGCATCTCTTGATTGCACCCCAAGGCCATGTCCAGCGATTGACCTTCACCACCCAAGTTTGTGTAAGTGTACACTTTGTACAACATGAAAATCCCTGCGATGCATCTTTCAGAATGTTTTACTGTGGGTTGTGGTAAAAAATACTTTGAACTGGGTATGGTAGTGCACATCTGTGATCCCAGCACTCAGGAGGCTGAGACAAGAGGGTCGATGCGAGTTAGAGGCCAGACTGGACTAGTGATTTCAAAGCCAACCTGAACTACATAGCAAGACCCTGTCTCCAAAATAAGAAGTGTCTGAAAGCCACAAATGGAGGCAGAGTCAAGAATGGAAGTTCCCTAAGGAAGGGTTGTTAGCCAGGCTTGGGATGCAGGAATCAGGCAGCAATAATGTGCAGGCAGCAAGGTAAGCAGGTGACTCACAACAACCCTGAAGGGTTGAACTGTTCTTGCTATATTTTATAGGTGACAAAACTCAAGTTCAGGGTGGGGAGAGGCCCTCGCTTCAGAGCCCCAAGCGGAAACCACTAAGCACGCTCCCTATGAGGCCAGTGTTGGCGGGGGAGCGCCGAAGGAATGGCCCAGTTAGCTCACTGAGTTCAGGAGTGCCTGGCATCAGTGGCCCTGACTGGTAGGGAAATAGCTCTACAATACCTGAGGAATTGCACTGTAGGCCTGAATTTCTCAGTTGCATTCACACAGAAAGTTCTTGGGCTGCAGAGGTAGTGTGCAAGCGAAGGGCCCCGTCGGAGCAGGGCATGGAATGTGGCGTGTTGAACGTGTGGATATCTGCCCTCTGGGGCTCTGGCCACCTGTGTCACCTTGGCAGGGGCACAAGGTTTCTCCCCATTTCCTGCTGTTATCAGATGGATCCCTTATCTCAGGAAAGGGTGGGCACACGTCCCAGTGCTGGTCAAGGAAATTTGCTGGGAAAGGTTCTCCTCCCTGGTCTCCACAGGCGGGCAGTGAGCCTGCGGCCCAGAGGCAGCAAGGCCGGCGGGGCGGGGGTAGAGCCAGCATCTGATGAGAGAGGATGTGCTCTCCTGGCTCCAGGCTGCATTTCTTGAAACCTGAGACATAGAAAAGAAGGGAGTGTAATATCTTCACTCTGGGGCACGGCCTGCAGTTTCCAGGGAGACAGAGAAAGCTGCCCGAGTTGTTTTCTTCTCCATTCCGGAGGTAGGCTTCACTGAAGGCTTAGAAAACCAACCCTTTGGTGAAGCCAGTTCAAAGAATGCCTCTATCTGCCCCCATCACTTTGCAGTCCGAGGTTTGCTGCCTCATTGTTTGGCCGGTGAGGTATCTGGGCAGAAACAGCTGGCAGGTGTGGCTTGCCCAAGGTTACACTGCAAGCCGAGTGGCAGGACTACGATTGGATTCCTGACTTAATTTATCCTGTAATTGAGCTCAGGGCTCTTCCACTGAGCTACAACCCCAGCTCTTTAAAAAAATTTTTTATTTTGAGACAAGTCCTTGGTAAATTACCAATTGCCCAGGCAGGGGATACGCCTGCCTCAGCCTCCTATAGTGCTAAGAATACAGGCATGCATCACCACACCCTGCTCAGTTGGGCATCTCAATCAGCCAGCACTGAGTGTGGCTTGATGGCCGGGGGGAGGGGGGTTGATCTTACATCAGTGTCAAGGATGGGAACACCAGGAGCTGATACAGTTAAGACTACCCAGGACTTCCTGGGAACACTCCATGGACATCTATGAAGTTGGAGTTAAATGGCGCTCGTCCCACAGCAAGAGGCCACTTGAAGTTTTTTCTAGTTAAACTAAACCCATCCCCCAGTGTTGCCAAGGCTGTCTGAACAAACCTGCACACAGCAAAGTGGTGGGCCCCGAGTCGCAGCCTGACCTCAGTCCAGGAGGGCACCCCATCAGAGATGGTGCACACACAATTGCACCGTGAAGCCTCCCAGCCACCTCTGGGGACAGAGGTCAGTGGCTCAGTTAAGAAGGGAGGCTGGATTGCGTCGCAGGATGCCTTGGGAATCTCGGGGATACCTCTCGTGCGGAGCTGTCAGAAGCACAGCGACTGGTCCACACCCTGAAGGATTATCCCAAGTTGGAGGTGAGGGCGGGTGGGAAAATGTTCTAGGCAGAAGGAACGCTTGTGCCCAAGTCCCTAGACCTAAAATAGGAGCCGAATCGTAAGGACCCCACATCCAGCTGGCTTGGAGTGAGACAGCTTCCAGAGGGCAGGGTTTTCCCCAAGTCGCCATCTGTCTAACCATCTGGTCCCGTTTCCCTTGATGAAGCCGACGGTCAGAACTCAAAGACCCCCCCCCCCAGGAGCCAGCTACCCCAAGACCACAGATCAGGTCGCTACAAGGCTGCCCCGGTAACTTGAAGGACTGGAATAGAGGGGCAGGAAGTCACCAGGGGCCCGGCGCGGCGGCGAAGGCCTGTTAGCCCAGCAGTCCGGAGGCTTAGGAGGATTTCAATTTCCAGCCCAGCCAAGGCAATTTAGACATTTAGACATTCTTAAATTCCTTAAAAAGGGGCTAGGGGGACCTGGAAATGTAACTCGATGCGAAGACCCTAGATTCAAGCCCCAGTACAAAAAAGAGGTCACGGGGCCACGGGCGGGCTTCCCGCCCCACCACGGGTTTCTGAAGCCCCGACCCAGCGTGAGGAGGGCGGGGCCTGGCCGCCTTGGCCACGCCCACGCCGCCCGCTCCCTCGCTGGGCGTGCCCTTGCCCCAGTGTGCCGGGGCCACCAATTCAGGGGCCGGAGACTGCCGGGTTTGCTGGGCTGCGGGGTCACCAGTACTCTGCGCTCACAGCGCGCGACTCCGCGTCCGCGCCCGCCGCTATCGGTGGGTGGAAGAGCGCGTACCCGGGTTTGGCTCCTGCTGACCGGTTGCTCAGGCTGCGCCACCCCCAGCCTCAGGTTTCCCACCCACAAAGGAGTGAGGAGCTGTGGCGCGCGACTTCCGGACACACCTTGGGCTCCGAGGTTCGGGCGGTCCCCACAGTCCCCAAACCCCGAGGCGTGGGCGGGACCTCGGGTCTGCAACCCGCCCCCCGTCCCCGCCCCGCCCCCGTCGCCGGTCCCGGTGGGGCCGAGTTCGCCAGGACCCGCCCCCCGCCCACGAGGAAGTGGCTGCGGCTCGGCTCGGGCCTCAGAGTCGGGTCGGCGCGTCGACTGCCCAGAGTCCGCTGCCGGGTCGCCCCGAGGTGAGGGGGACCGGGGCGCCGCCTGACGTCGAGAGCGGAGGGGAGGAGAGGGGAGGTCTCCTGCAGGTGCGGGGGGCGCGGGGACCCTGGGGTGGGGCGCGCGCGGAGTGGAGTGCCGCGAAGTGCGGGCACACTTGGGCGACCCCACGCCCTCGAGTGGACCGGGCCCGAGCGCCCGCCGTCGTCCCCGCTCCTGCCGCTGAGCTCCGCTTTGCGCCGGTACCGCCCCGTTATTTGGGGCGCCGGGGCTCTAAGCCCGGCCACTTCCCCTAGCTCCGCAGCCTTCCGGGTTGCCGTCGCCGCCGGGAACTGAGCTGGCGCCCCCGGCTCGCCCCGCCCCGGCCGCCACCCCTCTCCCCGGCCGCCTCCTGCCCGCCCGGGTCGTGGTCCCCGGTCTCAGTGCCGGCCAGAGGTCGCACGAGCCGATCGCGGCGACCCCTCCCTTCCTAGGGCTCGAACAGCGAACACAGCAGCCGGCCGGGCGGACAGGTCGGGCCGGGCGCTCGAGTGGGAACACGAATCGGTAGCCTAGAGCAGCCAATCTGGGGCCAGGCCCGGGATGGACTGTCCCGGGGCTCTGCCCGCCAGAGGGTAAAAGGCTGGACAACCTAGGTAAGAGGGCGAATTTTTCCTTCACTGTCTGGCAACCCTGGCCGGCCACCTGTGTTTGAGCTCAGTGTTCCTTATCTGGAAAATGGGGGACCTCTCCGATTGAGAGGTTTAAATGAGACAGTGTGTGTGAGACCCTTGGCAGTGTGCCAGACATATCAGTGCGTGCCTTTGTTACACCGTGAGGCCTGCTGCTTTGATCAGAACTGCCGTGTGAACCCGAGCTGGGGTCTGGGGCCCCGGTCAGACCCCAGTCCCACGTTGGAGGAGCTGTGGGACTTTGTCTGAGCCTCAATTTTCTTAGGTACAAACATGAAGAAAATCCAAAGAACACAAATTTCTCAAGTCTTGCTTGTGGGGTAAAAGAATGTGTTGTGAAACTCCTGGTAAAAACGCTGCAGTCCTAGACTAATGCCAAGGAAGTCAATTTTGTTTGTTTTTAAACCTATGTCTTTGCACATCGTCCATTGATTAATCTTTTCTAAAACGAGTTAACTAACATCCCAGTGTGTTTCTGTGTTTGTTGCAGTGCTGGGGACGGAACCCAGGGCTTCTGACATGCTAGGCAAGAGGTGTACCACAGAGCTATATTCCTTCCTCCCCCATGTGTTTAACATCACAATCTGAAGTTTGTAGTCATTCAGCTTTTTCTACCTTGTCACTGTTGCAGAGTTTTAATGAACACATTCGCCTTTTAAAAAATGTTGGTAGCTTGTTTTTTTAGTACCAAAGTGGACATATACAGCCAACATTTAATTCAGCAGTTAAATTCACATTAATGTTGCTGTTCTTTGTTCTTACATGGTTGTTGAAAGTTATCACACTTCACAAAGACCCAACCACTTAGCAACAAATGAGAACTTTTCCACAGCCCTGCCAGCATTGGGTTTTTTTGTGTTTTGGGGTTTTGTTTTATTTTAACTTGTGTTTTTTGGTGCCTTCTGAGTGCTTAAATTTTAATTTGACTTCCTGGTTTTTAAGATTTCAAGTGCAGATTCAGAAAGAAGACCTTAGGGTAGCAAGGGCTACTTAGGCTGCTGGGGCTCCTGCCCACAACAGGAAGTTGAGTAATTGCTCAGCACCCGTGCAAAATGGCCTGCTGGCAGCTGTCTGAGCTCCTGAGCTGGGTGGGGACTTCCTGGAAAGCCAAGGTCCTTGCTCCAAGCAACTCCTCCGGCTGGCTTTAGCCTCACATCAGCCAAACCTCTGGATTCCAGAAAATTGAGCAAAACCTAGCAAGAAAAGATCTACCGCCTGCACCCCATCTGGCTGCAGCTTTTTCTGGGTAACGATCCAAGGCAGAGGCTTGGCTGAGGGTCCCCAGCCTGTATAGAGAGAGCCAGGATTTAAACCCAGCCCTGTAAGGATTGGGAAGCTGAGGGCTAAGACCCAGGAGAATGTTCCCCCACAGCTGGGCAGCCTGAGGCTTTGCGGAGTGGCTGGGGGGGGGTGTTCTTTGCCCGCCCCCCCCCCCAGAGAGGGCCCTCTTGGTTAGAGCTTGTAACCTTCTCTGACCATTGGTGGGGGGGAGCACATGATCTCCCCCCCCTTTTTTTCTAGTATGTGTGTGTGATCCTAGGAATTGCAACCTAGAGCTTAGCACCCACCCGCACCCCTTCTTGGACATGCGTCTTACTAAGTGCCATCACACTCTTCAAAACATTTATTTATTTAGGGTTTTTGGAAACAAGGTCTCACTGTGTAGTTCATGCTGGCCTGATCCTGCTGCCTCAGCCTCCCAAGTGGGCTTATAGGCTGGTATTTATTTATGGTACTGGGAACTGAACCTGGGGCCTCCTGCATGCTAAGGCAAGTACTCTACCACCAGACTATAGCCTAAGCCGAAACCCTCACCTTCTATTAAAAAAAACAAAAACAATTGCACTCCAGTGCATGGTCTTTGGGATAGAAATTCCCACCCAGTCTTGGAGGCCCAAGCCCCTGTGGGTCCCTTCAGGGAATTCTGAAAGACACTGACCACTCGCAGGGAGCAGCACCCCACTCCCCGCTGTCCCCTCCGGGGGTCCCACCCAGCGCCAGCGCCACAGTAGTACTGTGTGGGAGGTGTGCCTGGTGGTAGCGATGCAGCCCCATGCTGGCGCACTGTGGCCCAGCGCCAGCTGCATCGCTCAGCCTTGCTCCATTTCCCGGACGGCGGGGTACAGAGGCTGGATGTGAGCTCCTGGTCTCAAGGCCCTTCCCAGCGCCGCCTCCTACCTCCTGTTCCTCAGCCCTCAGAGAGGCTTCATTCTGCTGACTCCTGGGACCAGGGTAACAAGTGGCTGGTCTGGGCAGGGCTGGGCCTGTAGCTCAAAAGTAGAATTATTGTCTAGCACGTATGAGGCTTGGGGTCGATCCCCAGTCCTGTGAAGTAAATAAACCAGCCAGCCATTTTTCTCCACCAGCACATTTAAGGCCTGATATCAGCACACAGGGGTGAAGCCTCCCCAGCTTCCTTTTCTCCCGCAGGCTTTTTGTGGCAGGGTGGTGGTAGGATGCGGCAGAAGCCCTCCACCCCACCGAGTTTGGTGGTTAGAGGTTTTCTTGAGAACGACTGAGTCAGAGGTCTGTAGGCAGAGTGGTGGACTGTGAAGGATGCTTCCTGGGTCCGCCTGCTGTGCTGTCTGACTCCCACTTCCTCATTTAGGAGAGGAAGGGGTTGGGGAGTCATTGCTGGGTCAGCTGCTTTACAGAAGTTACCCAGAGGGGGCTGGGTGAAGTGGTGTGCCCCTGCAATCCCAGACCCCCTAGGACATGTGGGGGCTACCGACGGGGCAGCTGCTCCAAGGTGTGCTGGGGCACATGGAGAGCGTCGTGGGTTGGTGTGGGGAAGCTGGGCTCTGGCCCCCAGCCCAGGACCCTGAGTCTTAAGTTCTAGTCCCCAGAGGGAAGTCCTAGGGCTGCTTCCTTCTGGTTGCCTGAGGGAAGGGATGGGGCAGATGTGCGCTCTGACCTTAGCCCTGGCCATGCCCCCCTGGTGACCCAGGCCTTTGGGCTAGTGCACGTGAGCACAGTTACCAGTCTGGTGGCCCCTAGGCTCCCCCTCCCCCAAATCCGGCGGGGGCAGTGATGGTCTAGGCCGGGGCCAGCCTGGGAGTGCCCAGGGAAATCCCCATCAGGCTTGCTGCAGTGGGGAGGAAACGCTGTGTGTGTGTATGTCTGTGTCTGTGTGTCTGTGTGTGTGTGTACATGTTCTTGTACATCTCCCCGCCTCCTGCAGTGCTCGGGGGCCTTTGCTCTGAACTACATCCCTAGTCCTCGGCCCTTTATTATTTATTTGGAGACAAGGGCTTAGTTGCCTGGCCTGGACTGGAACTGGCAATCCTCCTGTCTCAGCCTCCCGGAGTGCTGGGATTACAAGAGTGCACTGCAGCTGGCTGACTTTCTCAGCACGTGTTAGTGGAGGACTCACATGGGGCTCTGCTCTAAGCATGGGGAAACAAAGTCCTGCCCAGTATGTGTGCGTGCATGTGTGACTGCACACCCATGTATTGTTCCCTGTGCTTCCTGGGAACTTCCCAGGGGCCCTGCTGCACGTGAAAACAGGCAGTTGGTACCTGGCTGAGCCGGTGGGCAGACTGGGCAGAACCACCGGGCAGTGAGCTTGTTGGCTCCGTGGTGCCACTGATTCCCGACTGGGCTGCCCCGGGAAGCCAGCCCTTAAGTGGATGACCTGAGGCTTGGCGCTGTTAAGCCCTTAGGAATCCAGCGCCAGGTCTGGGCTCCCTCAGCACCCCTGGGGGAGGCAAGATTCCCACTCCCGCTCTGCAGAAGTGGAAACTGGGGCTCACGTCCCATCTTGCAGGCAGTACGTCAGGCCCCTGCAACTCTGAGAAGCTGAGTCATGGAGGTAGGTCTTTCAGGATGGGATCATTGTGGCCAGAGACAGCAGGAGTGGTCATTGGGCTGTGCATAGAACAGCTTGTGGGTGTGACAAGGTGGATAGGACTGGCCGCAAGCATCATTGGACGGAGGCGGGAAGCAGCATGTGCCAAGGCCAGGAGGCCCACGTGCCCATGGTGCCCAAGGGCAGCACCACGGAGATGCTGGGCGAGGGAAGCCAGGGGGACCTCCAGACTGGGCCATCACTGGCTGCACAAGGGATTGCAGGCCCCAGGGAGGCGGTGCTGCTCCTGGGCCTGGAGGGCTCCTCCAAAGCTCTCCAGAGCATGGGGGCTGGGGACCGCTGGCAGGATCCAGGCCACCATTCTGCCAGGGGTGTGCCCAGGTGGCTGCCTCAGGAGCATTGCTTTTGAGGACTGCAGTGGCACTCAGCCTCCTCCTTCGTTCCTGTGGCCAGGCCGCTGTCTGGACTCCCTGAGACCCTGGCCCAGCGGTAGAACAGTCTGTCTGTCTGTCTCTGCACTGGCTGTTGGGTGCTGAGGGTTTACAGAATTGTTTATGTCACCTTCCCTCATCTTCACAGGGGAAGGGGAGTTCAAGTTGAGGAAACTGAAGCACAGGTGATGCGTGCTGGGCCTGTCTGGTCAGGATTCCAGCATGCCCCACTCATGGTAGCATATCCCACTGCCTTACTTTTCTCCTGTTGCTGAGACAAAGTACCTGACACCCAGAATTAAGGAAGGAAAGGTTTATTTAGCTCATAGTCTGTGGAGGTTTCAGTCCGTACTCTGCTGGCTCCAAGGCAGAGTGGCACATGGCAGAGCACAACCATGCGTGGTGGCAGAAGACAGCAAAAGCAACAAGGGCAAAAGGGAGGAGGAGTGGCAGCAAGCAGTCTTTCTCTCCCTTGCATATGCAAACCACCCTCCCCAGGGCAGTTTAGCACTCACACCCATAATCCCAGCATTGGACCATGGGTCAGTCATAAACTCTAAAAGCCGCCCCATGATTGCATGAGGCTTTGGGGGGACACCCAGACACAAAACCATGACACCCACCACCCTGCTACATCCCACGCTTCGTCCCCTGAAGTCTCAGAGACATCCTGTGACCCCTGCTGTCTCAGGAGGAGGGGAACTGAGGCCCTGGGAGGGAAGCAACGTGCCAGGCCAGCCAGGAGACGAGATACCTTCTGTCAGCCTTTCCCGAAAACTGCTGTCCCTGTGAAATGGGGATCCTTCCTGGGGCTCATCCAGGGCTGGGGCAGCACCAACCCAGAGTCTCTGCCGCCCTACCAGGAGCCAAGTGGCCATGGCCTATCACAGCTTCCTGGTGGAGCCCATCAGCTGCCATGCCTGGAACAAGGACCGCACACGTGAGTGTCTACACGTAATGCGCCGAGGGAAGCAGTCCCCAGGGGAAGATGCAGGGCAGCCGGGTGGAAAGGCAGGCGCTGGCCAGGCCTGCTGTGGGTGCTGGCACAGGGGTGGGGTGGGGTGGGCAGTGTAGCCCGGGCTCGAGGGACAGGAAAGGAACCTACAGTGGTGGGAGGTGCTTGAGCCCTAAGGGGAAGGCTGGGAGGCCAGGTGACAGTGTGAGAAGTGGAGTTGGGGATGGTGCCTCATGCCTGTAACCCTAGTGCCTCTGAGAGGCTGAGGCAGGATCACCCAGGCTGGGCGATGTAGCATCCTAGGAAAACCTTGTCACAAAGTAAGAGTAAAATAAGACTGGCGCTTAAAAAAAAAAAAAAAAGGCTGTGGCTGTATCTTAGTGTGAAGGTCCTGGGTTCGTCCCGCTACTGCAAAACAAGAATGCAGAGGAGGAGGAGGAGGAAAACGAAAGGGAAGCAGGGACATTACCCACCCAGAGGGAAGCCAGAGGAGCTGGACCTGGGGGCTCAGAGCAGCGGCTGGGCAGCTGGGGCCCGAGGACAGTGAGGCCCCAGGGTCAGGAAACTGGTGTGAGCAGGTCTGGGCCGGTGCAGGCAGGGGGCTCAGCACTGAGTCCCAGCAGGGGCTGAGGGCCTTGAGGGCCCTTCCGAGGAAAGGAGAACCTGGTTCATAAAGGGCAGAATGCTGCCCCGGTGACCCTGGGGGTGTGGGGAAGGATGCTGGGCTCTCACGTCCCCCCATTCTCAGACCCCCCCATCTGCCCCACAGAGATCGCCATCTGCCCCAACAACCACGAGGTGCACATCTATGAGAAGAGCGGGGCCAAGTGGGCCAAGGTGCATGAGCTCAAGGAGCACAATGGGCAGGTGACAGGTGGGTCACAGTGGCTGGGGTCAGCTTCCTGAAAAGAGGCAGGGGTACAGGCAGGGCCACTGAGGCTTCCCCGACTCACTGTATTGGGATAGGGAGATTATACATAGAGAGATTATATTGGCAGGTGTTAGTGAAAACTCCAAAGAATTGTGGCCTGAGTGCTTGATCGAGCCCCTCAGCATTACCAGCCACTCTCCTTTTCTGCCTCTTGGCTTTGCCTTCCATTGTGTTTGGTGATAGCTTGGGAGAGCTGTCACGCTCCCTGACAGCTCTAGCGGCAGCCCCTAGAGTCACTCCAGGTAATAGTGGATTTCAGGGGAAAGTGCTCTTGCCAGGCAGAGGCAGCGTCCTTCCTGATTTTGGCCCTGAAGCCTCTCCTACATGACCGCTAATGAGCTACTCCAGCTTTGGTGACTTCAGCCTGTTGTGTCCCCTGCATCCCCCACTCCCAGGCATTGACTGGGCCCCTGAGAGCAACCGCATCGTGACCTGCGGCACAGACCGCAACGCCTACGTGTGGACGCTGAAGGGCAGCACGTGGAAGCCTACGCTTGTCATCCTGCGCATCAACCGCGCTGCCCGCTGTGTGCGCTGGGCTCCCGACGAGAACAAGTTCGCCGTGGGCAGCGGCTCCCGTGTCATCTCCATCTGCTACTTTGAACAGGAGAATGACTGGTGGGTCCCCGGGCCGGGCCCGGGTGCGACTGCAGGCCCACAGTGGGTAGCATGGGGGCGCCCAGAAAGCACCAGATGGGATGGCGGGGCCCTGGGGACGTGTGACCTGTCTAGGCCACGTGGGAAAGGCTCAGGGCTCTGCGTAGTCCCTGTGTGGTCCTACAGTTCCCACTTGGTGACTGAAAGAACACGGACTAGCTCTGGGCACTGTGCCAGGCCTCTCGTACGGTGCCTCTGACTTTCTGTCTGCCTGCAGTGCGTCTCACCGTGGGCAGAGGCCTGGCAAGGGCACAGCTTCAACCTGGGCAACCAGAGTTCAAATCCTGCCACAGCCAGTTAGCAACTGTGAGCCCTTGAGAGGCTGGGGAGAGACAGCGTAGCATTTCCACCGAGACCACCGAGGGTCTATACGTTGCTGCCTGCAGCAGGCAGACCAAGGCCCTCGCATGTGGCGTGTTGGAGGCCCCGTGCTCACCGTCTGGCTCTGTGCAGGTGGGTGTGTAAGCACATCAAGAAGCCCATCCGCTCCACCGTGCTCAGCCTGGACTGGCATCCTAACAACGTGCTCCTGGCTGCCGGCTCCTGCGACTTCAAGTGCAGGTGAGGTGTGGGTGCCGTGGGAGGGTGCTGCCAGCAGGGCGGCGTGGGCTGCAGTGGAGCCTGGGGAGGGTTTGCTGTGGGAAGGGTCTGCCATCATTTCTGGTCACTCACCAGCACAGGGTGTCCCTTGCAGTCCTCCCAAGCCCTCTTTTCCTGCCTCATGAGAACCACCCATCCCTCCCTCTAGTTTCCTCCCCACCATCTGAGGGAGAATGAGTGGGTGATCTTACTCATACTGAGGTGTCAATGGCTAATATGCTGGAATAAACCCTGGTCCCTTTTCTTAAGGTCTGGAATGTGGAAAATCTTGCTTTACATTTCTGGTCCCAGCCTTTCACTCTCACTTGGTCACCAAGCCCCAGTTCCTCTTAGCTCTGGGCAGACAGTCCCTACCCCCAGTCTCTGAGGCCCTGCTTGGGAGCTAGCAGAGGCCCTGGGTGTAGAGAGCATGGTGTCCTGTGGGTCTTGTTGGCAGGTGGGGAGCTGATGTGTGGGCCTCCCGCTGTCAGGTGTGTATTGAGATCACTATGAGACAGGCATGGTTATGCACACCTGTAATCCCAGCACTCGGGAGGCTGAGACAGGAGGATCACCATGAGTTTGAGGCCACTATAGGCTACATAGTGAGTTCAAGACCAGCCTAAACTGCGTAGAGAGACCTTGGACCTTGTCTCCAAAAACTCAAAAGTAAATAAACAAATAAATAAAAATAAAAAATAAGCCAGGTGGGCTGCAGCCTGAACTACATAGTGAGGCTCTGTTGCAAAAAACTCAGAAGTAAGTAAATAAAACAAGCCAAGCTGCTGTCTAATCACACATCTCTAATCCCAGCGTTCTGGGAGGCTGAGGCAGGAAGATCACGTCAGCCCCTCACTCAGCCATTTAATGAGAGCATGTCTGAAAATAAAAACTGGGTGGAAGGGACTGGGGATAGAGCTCAGTGGCATAAGCACCTGCCTTGGCAAGTGCGAGGTCCTGAGTTCAATTCCTGGTACCAAAAAAAAAAAAAAACCCTAAGGACATGGATGCAGCTGAGTGCAAAGCACTGCAGTTAAGAATGGGAGGTCGGCATGCTGCCGGGGGGTCAGGCTGTCGGCTGGGGCCTGCACCCACCGTAGCCATCCCTTAGGGCCCCAAGGGTTTCCGGAGCTCATAGGACACTGCAGTGGGAGACCCCTTGGAACCATCTTGTTGTACAAAGGAGAAACTGAGGCCTAGGTCTCTCCAGCATGAAGATGTAGGTCATGCAGAGTCTGGTCCAGAGCCCATACTCAGTACACTGGCCACGGGCACCGCTGCCTCACCAGGCCAGTCTAGGAGCAGTGTCCATCCCTGCCCCTCCCAAAGCCTGCTTCTCCCTGTTCGCCGTCTGGCAGGATCTTCTCGGCCTACATCAAGGAGGTGGAGGAGCGGCCGGCCCCCACCCCGTGGGGCTCCAAGATGCCCTTTGGAGAGCTGATGTTCGAGTCCAGCAGCAGCTGCGGCTGGGTGCACGGCGTCTGCTTCTCAGCCAGTGGCAGCCGCGTGGCCTGGGTCAGCCACGACAGCACCGTGTGCCTTGCTGATGCGGACAAGAAGATGGCGTGAGTGCGGGGGCTGGTGGGGGGGCGGGGGGGTCCAACCGGACAGAGCTGGAGGACGGGGTGGTGTGGCTTACCCCGCTCTTCCCCCAGCGTGGCGACCCTGGCCTCGGAAAGTCTGCCGCTGCTGGCCCTGACCTTCATCACAGAAAACAGCCTCGTGGCAGCGGTAAGCAGTCGGGGACAGGCCGGGAGGCCGTGCGCAGGGAGGAAGAGCAGGTCTGCCCAGGCACGAGCACAGCTCACCCCATCTCCGTTCCACTCCCTCCCTCCCCGCTCCCTCTCCCCCTTTTTTATCTGTCTGTATTGAGCAGAAGACAAGGCATGATCAAAAAATATGAGACCAGGTGTGATGATGCACACCTGTGATCCCAACACTCGGAGGCTGAGGCAGGAGGACTGCCGCAAGCATGAGGTCAGACTTGGCTAAAAGTGAGCTCAAGGCCAGCCTGAACTGAAAG
The DNA here is from genome assembly GCA_004027595.1 of Dinomys branickii. NCBI lineage: Eukaryota > Metazoa > Chordata > Mammalia > Rodentia > Dinomyidae > Dinomys > Dinomys branickii. Next base: position 146,582 of record PVLD010002962.1, read on the forward strand.
TGAAACTCTCGTCTCAAAAAGACCCAAAAAAGAAAAAAAAAAAAATCAATATTTAAATTTCTTTTACATTTATCACAATAAAGACACATTGCCATGAATCCCCTTCAATCCTGCCCCTGCCTTGAATGTACACTTAGCCCACAGTTCTTGCTACTTTCTGAAGCAGTCCCGAAAGTCCTCTTTCAGGCCTTTAGTGATGCTCTTGTGGCTTCTCAGTGTGTTGAACTGGTTCAAACCATTTCCCTTCCATGGTCAGCTTTGGCTTTGGGGGAGCGCCGGCAGTCACGCTGTGCCAGGCAGGCCTGGTGAACAAGAAGGGTGAGGACAGGCTGTCATGTTATTATTTGATAAGCTGCCATGACTATAAACTGCTCCAGAAAACACTAAGCACGATGAGGTAACGTGTACCAGCTCCCCGCAAGCAGTACCGTCATCGTGTGCTGTGAATATGTAACAATAAAGATTCAGTAACAATGACAAACAATGGGATACGTGTTTGAAGGGAGCTAATGGCAACGTGTCTTTAACTGCAATAAAATTTGTAACTTAAACCTTTACCATATCTTTGGATCACATCTCCTAGGTTGAGTTATACCACAGTAATAAAAATCCTCGGCCGCGGCGGCCTAATACAGCGTTGGCATCCTGTGTGGGTGCGGGGTCTGCTGGAGGCCGTCCGCAGTGTGCCTCCGCAGCTGCCTTGAAGGGAAAGAGGGAAGTGGGGCACTGAGCAGTCATAGCCTGGGTCCTGGTGTCTCTGCTTACACCTCACGGGCCGCGGCAAAAGACACGGCCACACCTAACTCAGAGGGCAGGTCCGGGTGCGCAGGTCCACCACGCATCTGGAAACGCACTACTCGGTGGCATGTGGTGGCATGCCCTGGGAATCCCAGCAGTCTAGAAAGAGGACGCAGGAGAAGTACGAGTCTGAGCCCAGCCTAGGCAACTTAGTGAGACCCTGCCTCAAAATTTAAAAAACAAATTAAAAAGGGATGGGGATGTAGCTCAGCGTAAAGGCCCTGGGGTCACTCCTCGGGGCCACCAATAAGGGGGGACAGCGCTGCACACCTGTCTCCAGAGATGTCCCTGGGACTCTGTCCCTGGGTGGGCCCTGGTCCCCTAGTAGCAGTAGCACCGTCAAAGCCCCACCTGGGCCTCCAAGATTCCCTGGGTAGAGAATGGAGGTCCAGCGCCCGGCTAGGCCAGCGCTCAGTGGCACCCCTACCTGGCTGCAGGGCCATGACTGCTTCCCTGTGCTGTTTACCTACGACGGTGCTGCGGGGAAGCTGAGCTTCAGCGGGCGCCTGGACGTGCCCAAGCAGAGCTCTCAGCGCGGCCTCACAGCCCGGGAGCGCTTCCAGAACCTCGACAAGAAGGCGAGCTCAGAGGGCGGCACGGCGGCAGGCGCCGGCCTGGACTCGCTGCACAAGAACAGTGTCAGGTAAGGAGTCCAGCCTGGGAGCAGGTCAGCCTCTTTAGGTCGTGCCACAAAAAGCGTCAGAGCTGGCTGTGGTGGTGCTCATCTGTAACTCCTTTACTCTAGGAGGCTGAGGCAGGGTAGCCCAGCCTGGGCAACTCAGCAGGATCCTGTCAATGAATGAATAAGTGATTTAAGTACATAAATAAAGGCTAGAGATGTAGCTCAGTGGAATGCCACTGGGCTCACTCCCTATCATCAAGTAAAAAAGCAGCCAGCGAGGATGAGAAGCAGCCTCACTCTGCAGCTGTAGCTTGCTGGGTGAGGCCTTACATGGGCGGGCGTATGGCTGGCACCCAGTAAGGTATGGATAGAGCTGAGGGTCCTGCTGCAGCCTTCTGAGGCCCAGGATTGGACAAGAGACCCCTCTCCAAGTTAGCCCCCAAAGCTGCCAGCCACAGGGGTCCACCCCACAGAGAATGAGGGGAGACTTTCTGACCGAGCTCCTCAGCCACTTCCGTGTCTTGTGGGCTGAGCACTTCTGCAGACTGAAGACCTTTGGCTGTCTGCGCCCTTTAGGGCCACCCTGTGTCCTCTGAGTTCCATTTCTTGCCATTTTCTCCTGGTCTCACAGGCTGCTGGCACTGTGTACGCGCCCCAGACACTCTGCTTCCTCCTGGCCAGCCCGAGTGTCCCGAGCCATTTGCCAGCTCTGCCCTCTGCACCCCAGCCCACTGCTGGTTCCCAGAGCTCCCTCCCAGGCAGTTCCTGGTTTTGCAGACCCCGTTCTGGCACTTCCGGGAGATGGTTTCCTGGGGGTGCTGGACCTTTGGGCCATGACTGGGCTCCTTGAACCCCTCATCATTTTCACAGTCAGATCTCCGTGCTCACTGGAGGCAAGGCCAAGTGCTCGCAGTTTTGCACCACAGGCATGGACGGGGGCATGAGCATCTGGGATGTGAAGGTGAGGCTTGCTGTACCCCTGGGACCCGTCTTCCCTCCTGTCCCCCTGGCACCTGCCCTGGGTGGCGCCACCCTTCACTGCTACGAGAGGCAGTACATGGGGACTGTGAGCGGGCAGCAGCCCCCTGACCTCTTAGCCTGCTTACCTACTACCTGGGATTCAGACCCTGCTTTGCCAGCCTCCAAAGGCCAGGTTCTGTCCTCTGCTGTGCTGCGTCCCTGGGCGTGGTGTGTCTGCAGGACAGCTGAGAACCATCCCGTTCTGCTCCTTGCAGAGCCTGGAGTCATCCTTGAAGGACCTCAAGATAAAATGACCTGTGAGGAACACTGCCCTCACCCCAGCTGCTGAGAAAGGGAAGCAGTGAGGGGCTGCTTTGCCGAATGCATCTAGGGTACAGCATGGGTCCCCACAGGGATGCTCCCTCAGAAGGGGAGGGGAAGGGTGGAGAGCTTTGTGTACCTGTTCAGGGAACATGTGCCTTTTTCTTAACGAAATGCTTTCATTTTTTAAACAATGCCCTAAAGCACAACGCTGGTCATGAACTCTCTCAGATGTGGAGGTAATAAAAATGCAATTTTGGACATTGCTTGCCTGTGTGTTTGGAAGAAGTTGGCTTGCGAGTACGCACAGACCGCTTGCCAGAGCGCCTGACTCGAGCCCAAGGACCTTCCCCAAAAGGTTCCTTTTCCCCTGCAGTCCAGCCCTGCACCAGCACTCGCAAAGCTGCCACAACCAGGTGCATTATCTTCCCTGTCACTTGCTCATTCTGATCCTAGACAAAGGGGTTGCGTGTACCAGGCTGGTTCTGAACCTTAATAGACTATTTTCCTATTATGATGTAAATAGTTCACGTTTTGATAAACATTTAATTTTTTTCCTATTTCTGTTCTACTCAGAGGGTGTTTTGGTTTGATCCCATGTTTTCCAGAAGCTCTCTACCCGAGCTTCACCGCGGCCTGCGTGTGCATCGCCCCGCTGTGCTCGTGCCTCTCCCCCGCACGGCCAAGGCCCCCTTCTTCTGTAGCCCCAGTGAGAAAGAAGTTGCCAGGCCCTGGCAAGACAGTGTGAGGCTACATACACAGCTCACCTTTTTTCCTTCTTTTGGTTTTTTTGAGACAGGGTCTCACTATGTAGTTCAGGCTGGTTTTGAGCTCACTGTGTAGCCCAGGCTGGCTATGAACTCAGTGATCCTGGGTGGTGCCCCCAAAGCGCTGGGATTACAGGTGTGTGCCACCACACCCAGCTCAGCTGTTCTTAACTAAGTGCAAGCCTAGCCTGTGCCAACCTACTGCAAAATGAGGTTTAGGTCCTGTGCAGGCCCTGCTCAGAGTGCAAGGAGGCATTTGCACACCTCGTGTGGCCTTCTTCAGGTGAGTTAGTTTGGGTCCCAGGGGTACCCAATCAGTATTATTCCTTCTCTGCTGTCCTGAGTAGCAGACACATTGTTTGGCCTCAAGTGGGGGTTTTGCAAAGTCCTACTGGCCTTCCTCATTAGCCTCGTATCCCGCCTTGGAGAGGGACACAAGTGCTGGCTCAAAAGTGACAGGTTCAAGCAGGTATGGTGGCATATAGGAAGCTGAGGCAGGAGGATCACAAGTTCAGACCCATCTTGAACAACTTAGTGACTTAGTGAGACCCTCCCAAAATAAAAACAAAAGGTCTGGGGATGTAGCTCAGTGAGAAAGTCCTGGGTTCAATCCCCAGTGCTACCAAAAAATAAAAGCAAAATAAAAGGTTCAGAGTTAGGCCCGCCCAGTGGCACAAGCCTATAAGATACTTGGGACACTGAGCAGTACTAAGTATTAGAAACCAGCCTGGGTGGGACACCATCTTAAAACAACAGCACAGAAGCCAGGCATGTGGTGGGATGCTGACCTTGTGTAAGGCCCTAACTTCAAGCCCAGCCACACTGTATAGGGTGGGAAAAGAGGCCATACAGGCCCCGTCCTGTATCTCCCCCTAGCAGGAATAAGCCTCCACAGTGGGTGGGAAGCTGGGTCAGGAAAGGAGGCAGCCATGGACTCTGCCCTGTGCTGCCCCAGGAATGGCCCCCAGGAGCCCATCTGGGCCTGATGAGCCCGTGTGTCAGGCCCTGCTGCACACTGAAGGGACAGTGAGGGGTACAGAGATGAGCTCACTGGGGGGCGGGGGGAGGCGGAGGGCAGGTCCTGGGCAAGGAACTGCATACAGAAAGCAGTGAGCAACTCCAGCCCAGGACTGAGGGAGGCTGGACAGGGCGCCAGGGGAGTCACACCAAAGCAGAGAGATGAACTAGCTTGGCATTCGGGAGACCAGACTGGAGGCCTATGGACTGCAGGGCACAGGTACGAGATGACAGATTGGGGCAGAGAGGAGGTGGCAACTGACCTGACTTGAGCAACTTGGTGAATGGCAGAGGACAGCTGGAGGAATCCTAACAGTTGAAGCACCACCTAGGAAGGAGGCCTTGTTAGGTCCACTTTAAAGAGGAAATCAGCCAGTGATGTAGCTTTGTGGCATAGTGCCTGCCTGGCAAGTGTGAAGTCCTGAGTTTGATTTGCAGTAGTAAAAAGAAAACAACGCCAGGTGTGGTGCCATGCACCTATAATCCCAGCACTTGGGAGGCTGAGGCAGAGAAGATTGCTAAGTTCTAGGACAGCCTGGGCTACATAGTGAGACCTGTGTCAAGAAATCCACCCCCCTAAAAAAGGCTAGGGGTGAGAGCATTTGCCAAGAATGCATGGAGCCCTCACTCTGACCCCAGCACTACCATAAGAAAGGTGGAGGGACAGAAAAAGAAGTCCCACAGCCCCTTGGTCCAACTTCAGAGGACCCTGCTACAGGGGCATCTGCTGCATGGGGAACACTGCCCGCCCATAGGGACGCTTGTCCATGTAGAATCACCTGGGAAGCCAGGCATGATCTGCAGAAGCACACTGCTAGGCCTGCGGACACCACTGAAGGGGTCCTGTGTACCAGGGAACTGCACCAAGCATGGCCTCTGCACACCAGCCATTCAGACCTCCAGCTTCAGCACACCTTAACAGGACACCTACCTCATTACTGTCCACTTAAGAGCAGCAACAGGGCAGTGAACCTCTCCACCCAGCCACCACCTTCCTCCACCTTGTTAGAAGACCTTTTGTGGCCACAAACTTGAACCTGGGCAGCAGCTGCATGATCACTGGGGAAGGGGGAAGAACCCTGATAGAAACTAATTCCGGCCCCTCCCAGCCCGAGCTTCTGGGGCAGGGGAAGCTGCAGGTGCCAGTAGCTGTGGGATCCTTCCTGGGGTGCGGTAGAAGCAGCTCGGAGCTGGGCCACTGAATCATTTTGTCCGACCTCAAGCAAACCACAGCGCCCCCACTCACAGAGAGGCACCCAGTCACACCAACATACTGGAGAACCCACTGACGTCTCAGGGCCACGCACAAAGAACACTATTCACAACTGTAAGCGCCCTCTCCTGGGTAGAGGCAGGGCAGGACCCATGGGGTCTCGCTCACTGGCCTGAACATGTAGGCGGCTCACTTGGTGGAAGTAAGCCTACCTCCCCACTGCCCAGCTGCCACCCTGAATAAGGATGAAACAAGGCAAGAGTCCGGCAGTCAGTGCTGGACAGCAGCTTCTGGGAGGTTTGCTCCAGCACAGCACAGCACAGCACTAGGCCACGACCACCAGGGGGCACCTGGAGGCCAGGGGAGGGAGTCCCAGCTCTGCTCCAACCTGGTGTGATAAAGCAGTCTGCAGCTACAGCACTTGCGGTCTCTCCTTGCTGATCCTGGGGTCCAGGCCCTGCACCCTGCTGTTTTGCCTGACAGAAGATTCACTGTGTGCTGGGAACCCTGTTGGTGCACCTGCCTCAGTGACACCGTGGGCAAGAGGCACAGGCACAGAAGCCAAAGGATGAACTGCTTGCCTGTAATCCCAGCTCTCTGGAGGCTGAGGGAGGATTGCCCCAAGTTTGAGGCCATCCTGGGCTACATAAACAAGTTGTGTTTTTTTTTTTTTTTTTTTT